>QOVE01007152.1:16579-33015 GCA_003521275.1 Tricholoma sp. MG99 | reverse complement strand
GGTGTATGATACGTAGCTAAGGACTCGAGGAGCTACGTATGATGGTGTATTACTTGGGGTAATTCTTGTATATGTATATATGTAGCTGGCATATTGTCGCTTACATCTAATTTTTGTATAGGTACATGGGTGTATTGTTAATAATAGGATTCTTTTCTCATCAACGCCGAGCTATTGTATGTGTCGAATGTCCAGTGCTAGCAGGATGACTACGCAGGGAGCACAACATATACGAACATTAAAGAATTCACGCAGATGTATGATGCTACCCTTCCCGGATGACAAGAGTTGGGAAGTAGCTGATTACTATAGAAGGGCTACGATGGGCGGCGCCTTCGGCAAAGGGTCGCAGTGAGAAAATATCAAGCTGCGCATATGTCATGATTATCAGACTAAAAGAACAAAGGCGAGCACCCGTGCTGTGTCGCCTCGAGGCGCGGGTGCTGAGCGCTGAGTCGTCCCAGCGGTACTACACCGTCCCTATCAATCCGACATGTCCATGTCACTTCCGTCGCCATCATCTCCTGACAGATCCACATCGCAGTCTTCTTGGCCATCAAGGTGGAGTGGTGGTGACGGTGGTGGAAGCGGTGGAGGTTCAGTAGTCGGGGGAGGCGGGATAGGGCCATAATCTCCAGCATAACCTTGGCTGGCGGGTGGGCCTCTTTCAAACGCGCCAGGAAGTCTCCATGGCAAAGCATCGTTCAAAGGTGATTTCTCCCCTGTAATTATGCGCTGCCAAAGCTCCTGGCGATCAGTCGTGTATGTGGAGCTGCCACGGTGTGAGACGGGCGGAAGCGGGGTCCCAGAATAAATAGGAAGAAGGTGGGAAGCAAATTGGGCATCTGGATATTGAGCCCATCGGATAGGCTGTGGAGGCGTGGAATGAGTAAACTCTAAATCAGGAATGTCTTCCATAGATGGGCTACTAGTATCAGAGCTGGCGTCAGAGTCTGTGTAGTTACTGGGTATTAGACGGTCCGCGCTATTCGAACAGACTGTCTCGACTCCATTGCTGTCCCCAAAAATTAAGAACGGTTGAAAGTCATCAACCTCATCATACCAGTGGTCAGCGTGTTCGCTCTCAATCAACTGTCTGACGCGTTCTTTGGGGTCCGTCACGCCGACCCAGCCTTTAGGATAACCCCAGATTGCCATATTCTTCAGCCAGTCGCCTGAATCAGACCCAATTGCGTCCTGTAACAATGAACCCCGAATTTCACCAGGCTCGAAGGTGTCTAGCCACTGGAGTCGCTGCCGTCGCCATTCTTCGACAACATGGATCCTTTGAAAATCTGTGACACCCCGTGAAGCTTGAATGAAGTTGAATAATTGACGTGAAAGAGATATCAATGGGCGGTCCAAAGGTGTAGGACATGCGGAAACAACGTGATCCGGTGAGCCACAGTTGAAGCAGCGAGATGTAGCCAAATCTGGAGAAACAGAGGGATAGGTTTTCTCGTCTCCTAGAATAGTTTCAGTGGCTCGAACATAAACGCCAAATGGTTCCCAGCTCGAACTCGAGCCAGTGATATCCACGAAAAAGAGGGGAGGCTCTATCTGTCCGTTGGTTCCACAGGATCCACCTTCATCTTTTCCCATTGGTCCAAGGCCTGAACTACCGTCTGGGCATCCCACCTGCCCTTTGCAATCTCCCTTCCCTCGAGATGAAGAGCTGGGATCCAATATAGATACTTTTTCTTCCACCGACTCTGGTCGGGATCCTGGATATTGATTGTGTCCAGCTTGAACTGTCTCTATAAAATGGCTGATAAGCATGGTCTTTGAACTTGGAACAACCTGGCGTAGTATCGATACCCACGCTTTGCCTGACTTTGGCTAGCTCAGCCTTTGCTGACTAGAAACGAGCTCAGTGAAGGATTAAATTTCAGATATTGGGAAGCCACACGTCACAGAGGGAACAGTTAGGACCAGAAAAGAGAGTCAATCGAGGAAGACGAGGAAGACGAGAGGCCATCTATCGTATCAGGACTCGGAGTTAAACCAAGTCATACGGACACGTGATGCCAAGTAGGCACTTGCATTTGACAACCATTGAACCATTTAACCATGTCAACCTTGAATTTTTTAATTCGGTTCCCGGTTACCTTCGTTACGCTCATTTTCTGACGCCAGGGCCAACGGCCCCCGCCTTGTCCTTCGTGTTTTCTGCTGGTCATCTTCTAGAAAATTTTGTGCTCATTGTTCAACGTTTTCACGTCGATGTCTGGAAATGGCTTCGCCAACACCAGCTTGGCGAGTAAAGTGTACGTGTTTCAGTGGTTTTGAAGCGGTTTAATTATATGAAATGTCGACTATAACCATTTTTAGCACGACCATGTCCGTTCTATCAGCAAGGACGATGCTTATTTGAAGAGTCTTGTAATTTCATGCATAATGTCAATGTGAAAAATCCCTCAGTCTCCATGGTCGTCTCGGCTCCATCGAAGGGACCTTTCCCTAACCCGCCTACCGTCACCGTTCATTCCCCTCGGCACATCTGTTCGCCAATCCACTCCCCTCGTATGTCAGATTTACTATATGCCTTGCGGGATGTCATTGGCGATGAACCCGAGGGCAACCCCGAGGACCAGATGGGAGACATGACACTTATAAATGATTCTTACGTGTCTAAGGAGCCTAATAGTACCGAGGTTCCCTCTGTGCGTTTTTCTGACGACGAGACTGGCGTTGGCGACTCCGATGATCCTCCAATAGTCGCAGTGAACATGACGACCGCAGATGAACCCACGTCATGCGCGCCCCGTGGTGTCCCTTCTTCCGAGAACAATTCTTCTGATACAGAGCGTCCCCCTGTGTCTCCCACTGAGCCTACCGAATTATCTGATCTCCTTTCTCCGGTCAATCTAATGCAGCTTAATCTAACGGCTTTTACTTATCTCGACCATGACCCGTCTTCTAAAGATGGTGATTCAATTGATTCCGGTTATGCAGACACATGGACTACCCCGCGCCCATTTGTCAAGTCGCCTCCTCGCAGTCCAGTAAACTCGACTTTTGACCTCCTCTCCTCTCCCTTCGGAGCTCCTACTTCACGATTCCTATCTCCCAGACTTGGTGCTTTCATTTCTCGACCACCGGCCTCTCCTTTTGGGACATTGCCTTCTGCAATGGATGATCCTCCTGATCTAAACCTTGACCCGCTTAAGAACGAGTCTATTGATGAATGTGGGGCTGCTCATGGTCCCCCGAACTCTCCGGGACCTTTTGAGAACACGGAATACTTTATTGCTGATGGAAGAGCGGAAGGAGGTTCCAGGGAACATAGGGAAGATATATCTGATCCTGGATCCCCTTCTAGATGGGACATTTCCGAGGAAGAGACAGCTGTTAATAATCTGGATATGCCACCAGGGACTCTGAAAGAAGTGAACGATGCCATCCTACATTCGAGTCTGACACCTACACATTTTTTCGCGGAGCCTGTTGATTTTGTGGACGATGATGCTGATGTGACTTTTTCTGCTGTTAGTCACTCTCCGTCACCGACTCCATCTAGAGAAAGGAACGATGAACCACAGGCCTTCCTCGACCCTCCGAAAACCACAGAAAGAGAGGACTCCGATTCTACAGATTCTCTGCCAGCGTTCGATGCTGACGGTGCTGATCTCGATCGAGAACACGCCCTTTCAGATGGCAACACGACTGCTCAATTGACATACCTTGAAAGTCCCGCAGCTCTTGTCATCGAAAACGACACACTTAACTCCATCCACAACGACTACACCGCCTCATCAAGTGACCTAGATACCGCCACGGTTGTTAGATTAAATACTGATATGAAAATCTTATCATCACTAGAAACATCAGACCAACCTCTACCTGATCAAACGCCGGCCGACTATGAGCGAGTGTTTACGCCTCCGCATGTTCAGAGAGGACGCTCTGGAACAATAACTGCTGAGTCTTCTGCGTCACTGCCGTCCCCTCAGATATTTTCAGATGCTGCTCGTGCATCCCGCCTTTCGTTCCATTCTCCAAGGACGCAGTCGATATGGAGTCCAGATAGCTCAGTGTCGGAACTGCAGGAACTTCCTCAGTCCAAGAAGGTTCCATTCGGTTTTCGCTACTCGCGTCCTGTAGTGTGCATTTCCACTCTTTTTCTTATTCCATGGCTGACACTCGGTCACAGGATCATCTAAGAAATTCCTCTCACAACTCCTTACCGGCACAGCGCCCGCCTGCACTTGTTGGGATACGTACCTCGTCTTCTCAAAGTGATCGGGCGTTCTCTCCCAGCATGCCCGCACCGTATAGTGGTGGATTAAGACCTTTAAGACTGGTACATATGAGTAACCTATCTAGAATGTACTGATATTTAACGATCACATAGCCATCTATCCTGGGTCCGGTACCCTCTTCAGCACCTGCTAATTCCCGTTTCTCGTTCGCTAGCAATCATCAGTCAGGTAGGTCGCTCAAATTCTTCAAGAGGCTATCTGACAATTTCATTTCACCAGGAAATATCAATCGCTCATCTACGTCTTCTACTACTGTATCATCAGAATGTTCCATATCACTCAATCCTTTGGTATGTATGTATATTTCATGTTGTTAGCCCTACTTATCAAACTGTCGCCCAGCTTTTTTCTGCACGTTCATCACCCATAACCAAGCATATTCGCAATTCCTTGTTGTCATCTCAAAAATTTTCCACATTGCTATCATCGCATCAATCAAACAACCCGTCAGAACTCAGCGAACCACGTTCTGCTCCAATATCGAGCTCTGCACCATGGAATACGTCTTCCACTGTCCCCGACAACTCGACACGACCCATACATAGTAGTCGCGAACCATCAAGCAGATTCTCAGAGCCATCTTTTGTGCACGAGGATGACGGTGAAGATATTGATCATGACCATCATGACCATACTATCCGCCGGCCTCTTCCCACCGTCCCCCATACAGCGCCTGTACCTCGCACTACCTCAATCTCCCGCCCACCGATGTATGCTATCGCTACCCCGCCGCCAACTCTTATGTTTGCTATCGCCAGTGACGATGTCGATCAAGTGCGTAAGGTCTTGGAAAATGGCGAAGCTGGCCCGAACGATCTTGTTGGACCGCAGTCGGCTTTGGCATTTACACTGACAAATGATCAACTTACGCACAAGATAGACATTGTCAAAACGCTCTTGGCATACGGAGCAGATCCTACTGTACTCAAGAAAGAGGGTCTCGTGCTGCCGGCCGCGCAGGACGATAACACGGCACTTCTACCTTCCAATCCGTTGATAAACACTATGGACCCTGCCACCAGGTAAACTACCTTACGTCTTAAAACGCACTGTGATGCTCAGTGACATATCCAGGTATTACGTTGAACGGGCGGATGCATCACACACTCGCCGGACATCAGCACTCATTCACCGGTCATTTTTCCGTCCACTGACCCGTGTGCAGTATGAGCTAATCGGCCAGGACCGAGCGCTTGAGCAGCTATTCCGGGTGCTCAGTATACATTCTCGACAGTTGTCTGTAACGCCGATTGTAGTCTTGCTTTGCGGTAATGTTTTTCGATTCTCCTTTGTGCTCTACTCACAGCATACTTCAGGTCCCAGTGGCCATGGGAAGAGTTTGCTCGCCCGAAAATGTGAGTACATTATCTCAATACTTGATCGTCACAATATACTAAGTGTTCCACTGGCAGTCGGCTCTTTGCTCGATGTTCCAACCCATACAGTGAATATGACAGTGCTCAATTCCACACAGGATCTTTGGCAGTCTTATTCCATGAGCCCTTACGAGGTGCGCCACAATTTGTTATTCTCATACCCTTCCTTAACTCTCTTTGCAAGACACCTACGACATGTACGCTTGCGGAGTTTCTCATCAACAATGAAGGCAAACGATGTGTAGTTGTCCTTGATGTTCGTCACCACCGTCTTCTTCGACATTGTCGCTCTGATTAGATATTTACTAGGAAATCGAGAAGACTCGTGATGAAAAGACTCTGTGGTCATTGCTCATGCCATGGGAGCTTGGTCGTTGTGCATTTGAAGCGAATGGTCGTCACGTCGATGTCCGAAACGTGGTTTGGCTAGGCACTTCAAACATAGGACATGACTTGGTCTTTGAACATCATGAAGCGCGCGCCCAGCCGGACGAGGTGATGTCAAGGGAGGAGTATGTTGCACTGATGGGCCTACTACGTCCTCGAGTTTCAAAAGGACTTGGAGTACGTTTTTCTCAAGTCACTGTCTACGTTTCATGACTCAGTGATGCTTATGATGGGTGTTAGGCTTCTATTCTTTCACGTGTTACGACAGTTCTGCCTTTCGTCCCCTTCACCTCTGAAGAGAAGCGAGCCATCTGTTTTGAGGCCTTACACAGTATTGCTGGAGAGGTAATCGGGACATTGCCGACGGATGTTGTAGATTCGATGGTCAATGGGGCTTTGGGGAGCTATATCTCAACCGAGGGTGCGAGATCATTGTATAGGGCTGTGTCAAACCAACTGGTAGACAACATTTGATGTTTGTGAATCAATTGGGACTGATCGGTTTGATGGCATGGAAACCCTCCCTCTATTGTCGACCCACTACCGCTGCCACCGGGTATTGATCTAGTGAGCAGTGATTGTCAGTTACCCCGAGACCGTCATCTCCATTGGTTGACGCGTGGGGAAATACTTGACGTGTCTGACGGACTGTCTGAAGTTTACAGTTTCATCAGCCTGATGATCTCCTGCCAGCGCCAGGATGTCTATGTCTACATCCGCGTCAAGATGAAAAATCTCTTTTAACGTTCGTTTCTCTCCCAGTTCCTTCTGGTTCTTCTGCACGGCTTTCCTTTCGTTTGTTCCATTCCTTTATTTATGGCGCCCACACATGCTCGCCCTCTGCAGTATTGGGATTTCCGTAGCTTTCAACATCGTGCGACGGCAACATATCCTGTTCGCCGGGCAGCAAATGACACACCATCGCCCAGTCCAACAGCCATATTCAAACCACCTTCGTCAGTGGCAGCAGTTGCCTCTGTTACGTCTGTGGTTGGTGCCGTCATTTTAATCCTACTGGGTCAGACCCATTTAAATTATGTGCTTGCAACATTCGCTAACCCGCGTCTAGGTTTTGGATTGTGGAGATGCCGGACCAATAGACGCCGGGTGGAACAAGCTTGCGTCGAGGAAGAGAACTCTCTGGAAAAACGTATTGATCTGAATAATGTTGCCATCTACATGGAAAAGCCACAAGGAATTCCTCTGGATTCAAATTCACCTGATCTGCATCCAGGATGGGTTCCCCAAATAAGGTCACAAAGATTTGAAGCAATGCACACAACCACTCCAAAGCCTACCGAAAAAGCCAAGAATAAAGTGAAATCACGTCACATTCAATTGACACTGGCTCCTTTCGAAGATTCGCACGACTCGGGAAAGGGACAATCTCTTCTACCTTCTAAACCGTTAGCCGTCGCGAACCCACTATTCCTTCACATACCTCCCCCTCCCATCATGTCTGTCACCAATCTACCTACTCCACCCACACCTCCAGTCGGCACCAGAAAGTCCCAGCCGAAACGCAGTTTGCTAACCCAGGAAGTCTCGCAAATGACTACACCTAGCCCTCGATCTGAGTCTTTCGCTGTACCAGACGCTAAACATGGGCAATATATGTCTAGCAACGACTCTCATGATGAACAGACTTTGAGGCTCCCGCGCCTTATGACTGCTGCCACTGCCTTTAGTCCGACTCTTGCTGATGAGCTTTCGATTAACGTTGGAGATTCGGTCCGTATGCTTGAGGAGTACCGCGACGGATGGTGCGCTGTGCAGCACGTCGGGAAACATGATGCGCCGAAGGGCGTCGTTCCCAGGTTCTGCCTGTATGAACAAGAGATGGCGTCCCATGGATCGGATACTTGATCTGTTTCAGGAGGAAATTGAAAACTATTCTGATTTACTCGACTTCGTACAGTATCACTACAGTATCTTTCATTCTTTAAAGTGACTTCTCGACAAACTCCATACTCTCGTTTACCTCTACGTCTCACGGACCAGTTTTTACCTGTAGGCTGAAACATTCAAAGAGTGTACATAATTAATGTTGCTAATTACTTGCAGCTCAACTTGTTCAGATTTTATCTTGTGGAGTATCCCAGTAAGGCATCCGCATGGCTCTCTCGATATCAGAGATATCCTACGTGCCGGACGATTAGACAGCTTGATACACTGGGCTGCAATGCCCAGAAACGACAGGAAACAGCTCGAGTAACCGATGTCGTAATACTCATGACTCACACAACTTCTTCACTTACTATTGTAACTGTACATGTACAGACGGGTGCATTTACTCCTTTCTGGGTTGCTTCGTTACTTGTATCTCGTGAAGCAGCTTTCTGGCTAAGCCATACAGCAAGCGACACTCAGTACACAGGTTCCTCTGCTCAAAGTGATAGACCCATTCAAGGACATCGGGTAATAAACAGTTATGTTGAAAGACAGGTTACCAAATGACGCACTAGATCCAGCAGCGAATACAATAAGATGGGCCTTGGTTCGCTACATGTAGCCTCGACTCCAGAATGTAGCCCAACTAGTTATAAAGAAAACAAAAACTGCGTGCGTGCATCTATTCTTCTGGCAAAAGTACTTTCCGTTTATACTTTGCTTGGTCGCGCAGCCACTGAGTGAATAAGATAGTTGAAAGTGGGCTTGGCGAACGAAGAATTGCACGTACATGTCTATACTGATGGAGTGACCCGATTTTTTCACCTAGGTGGAGTTTAAAAAGCACATTCTGCTACACTGCAAAGGTAAAACATACCGTAGTAGTCAGGTACCGGGTTGGTCGGGCTTTGGAGAGCAGCGTCTACTCGATTCTTCGCTATCCGCCTGAAAAATTCTCTATCCATCTCGTCAATAGCAGCAAGTCTTGCACGATGTCTTATTCGCCATACTGCTGAGCCAATAGTCGGCCCAATTAAAGCACCCACACCTAAGGTAGTTCAAAAACCTAAATCTTGAGCTCAAAATATGCTTCAACGCACCGACACAACCAACTGTGCAAAAGCCATAGAAGAAGAAAGGGTCAATACCCTGCAGAGTATGTCACATCAACGTCTCCGATCAGAATACATATACTAGCCATGATTGGTTTTGTAGGGTCGGTTTCAAGAGTGCCGAAGTAGGTCGCTCCTCCAAAAAAGCCAAGCAACGCGCAAGGAATAGTGAAAGCCTATTCATTGCACTTGAGTAATGCTCTATTCAAATCGCATAGTTTGCATACCGTCTGCCATCTCCGCTTGCCGCCTCGTATTGCAAGGTATTCTGGCCAATTCAGCTTCTCATTTGTCTGTTCCTTGGACTGTATCGTGGATGTCGATTTCGTCCTGGAGAGGACACGATATTTCGGGAGTTCTCGACCTATACAACGAAAATGTAGTTTTAGAGGCTGGGAAAGCCGGACACTGGCCATGTTGGGAAAGAACTTCAAGAGTGAATTGAAGCGTGAGTAGTTGAAATTTACATTTTGTCACGTGTTGGTATCACATTTCCGCTTTACCTACAGCTTATAGTTGAAGAACGTTGAACTCCCAACAAGGCGGGCTTGTACCAGTCAATATTCTCAAACTTTACACTCCTTTCCAGACCTAATGAAACTTGAGGCTTGAAGCCCAAGCGGCAAATCCCTTCGACGGCACGGCTGAAATTGGCTATGAACGCTTTATCTGCAGGTGCTTGTCCTTCTTGTTGTGTAGGTTGTTCTGGAAGTGGAAATCAAGTTCAGCATCTGCACCTTCGAGGACATGAGGAACCATATAGTCTTCGGAATCTCCTAGCTGCTGGGACATTGGTTATCAACCTGGACCCTTCCCAACAACTCATTTGCAATCACATTCACGCGGAAGACAACTGGCATCCTTTTAATCACAGCAATTTTAAGGATTGTCTGGCGGATCATGCCAACCTCTGCGAAGAAATCCATTTTCTTGTACAGCATCAGTTTGTCTCTGTCACATATCGCCTGGGCCCTCTGCATAGAGTCTATTTTAGAATCTATATCATCCCTTTCGACCTTGCAAATGTTCAAGGAAAGCTCCGTGTCAGGAAGGAAGCTATTCTTAGCATAGCCCGACGATACCTCAGGGCGCTTCTCCCAAAAATCAGACAAGACTCAGATAACTGGAAAGGATATGGTATACCCAGCCATCATCCTTGCTTACTGCCAAGCGAAAAGGTATGCTTTTCCTCCCCTGCAATAAATATATTCAGGATACTTTGCTAGGACAATCGAACCCTGTCAGAAATTTATGGTGATCTTCAATCACCACAGGCCGTCGTGACCCCTGGTCACGAGAACGTCACTCGCCGTCTTCTGGACTTTGACGATAACCTTGAGGGACTCGGCATGCGGAGCACCATGTATAAATATCAGCGACGTTCAGTTGCAGCGATGATCAATGAGGAAATGGATGTGGCTGACATCCCAGATACGCTTTTCATACCATTGGCCTCAATGTCACTTGAGCCCTTTTACCTTCAACCTGGTACGATGGAGATTCTTCGGGAGCGCCCAACCGTCGCAGCCTGTCGTGGCGGTGTTTTGTGCGAGGAATTAGGTGAGTTGTTCTGATGAATGATTACTTCTGATATCATCCTTGGCCTTAAAGGAACTGGGAAGACTGTCATAATTTTGGCTTTGGTCCTAGCTACTATTCACCAGATATCCTCGCCTGAGGAGTCTATTGAAGATGATCGGCCTGTGATGACACCTCTATCCTTCCGTCATTTTCCCTCTGCGCAATGCGCATCTGCGAGGGAAAAGTTCCTCCAGAATAATGAGGATGTAGTCTTGCCACAATCCTTCCGTGTTCCTTCTTTTGTTGAACTGCTTCTCCACCACCAGAGAACCACCCCAGACACCAGCATCCCCAACACTGCAACAGTCCAAGGTTTGCTAAGCTACGAGAGGCGCCTGGAAATTGTCTCGAAGGTTGAACAAATCCATCCCAGCAAACTGTTACAGGCAATCACCCCATTTTACTATCACTACAACGAAGGTTTAACTACCGACGAGCGGGCCCAACGCAGAAAAACTGATCCTGGACCTCGACTTATATACTTGACTTCGGCGACCCTTATCATCGTGCCTACTAATCTGCTAAGCCAATGGGATAGGGAAATACATAAACATGTGGAATACCCTGTCAGGGTCCTGATCTTAAGGCCTGGTAGTCCAATGCCTCATGTAACAGCCCTAGCATCCGACTATGACGTAAGTTGTTTGTGATAATATGACCGAGCGAAGAGACTCAAAATCCTGTACGAAAGATTATTTTAATGACTTATCAACGTTCGTATTTTTCTTTACGATCTGTACGATCTAATGGATTCTTGCAGGGTTTACACTGGAAAACAACTTCCGAAATATACGTAATCTGCACTCTTGGAAACCCTGTTCTTGTCCAGAGTATCCTGGTTCTCGGATACCGCAGTGCAGGTGCAAGTCACACAATGTGTCACCTCTCCTACAAATACGCTGGAAACGACTTGTTATCGATGAAGGCCATGTCTCGGCTTCCCTCTCTACCATCTTGACCCCATTTACGAAGCTCTTAAGCATTGAAAAGAGGTGGATCGTAACCGGCACTCCAACAACGAATCTTCTGGGACTTAGCCTAGGCAAGAAGATAAGTGAAGAAATGCAGAGGGCTGAAGACGATCTTGATGAGTTCGGCCTTGGAGACGATGAAATAAATGGAAGCCAAGACTCGTCAGAGATTTTTTTTCGCGCTAGCTCTGGTTCACCTTCGGATACTGATGCTTCCCCGCGTGTATGGAGCAAATATGACCGCGAAGATCTCAACAAGCTTGGGAAAATGATCACCCACTTCATTGCTGTACCACAATTCGCTGCGAATCCGAAACTTGTCCAGACTCATATCGTAGAGCCTCTCCTTGATCGCAGTGGACCTCGTTTTGGTGCAATAGAGGTGTTGACCCAAGTAATGCAGATGATCATGATTCGACATAGGTAAGAGCTTGCTTCCATCCGGCAATAGCGTTCTTAGTTTCCCATAGAATTAAGGATGTCGAGGAAGATGTCATTCTCCCACCTGTAAAGCAGGAAGCAGTCTTGCTAGATCTTGACCCTTATGCTGTGAAGTCTTACAATGCCATGCAGGCGACCATCGCTATCAACGCCATTGATTCTCAGCGAACAGATCAGGTTCAATCTCCCTTGTAATTGTAAGATTGTTGCTAAACGCTATGTCCTGTAGGATTATATGTTCCATCCTCGAGTGAGCACATTCAGATATAGAGAGGTCTCACTCATGTTGATATTCCTGTATTCTATAGAATGCGGAGTATTTGCAGCTCACAGTCCAAAACTTGTCACAGTGCGTCACTCCTTAATCACTTCTTCACTTGGACCAAAGTAGCCTGCAGACTCATGTTTTGGTCAACCGATGATGGTCTTTACAATGTTGACCAGCTTGCAAAAGACGCACAGAACCATATTGATACGGCGCTTAAGAGAAATGTATCCAGGGAGGATTTAGAGTTATTACAAGAAGCTTTTAAACATGTGTGCGTATGCTTCTGTTGAAAGTTGCTGTGAGCTGTCTAATGTTCGTGTAGGAGAATTGCTGCACAAGATCCTTTATGGAGAGATATGCAAGGCCACGAGGACATTCCTTATCGGACACAAGGTATAGACCATGGCGTGTTTGATGCGTGGACACGAATGCCCCATCCCGAACCCAGTTCTGGGCTCGGTTTCATGCATGCAGATCGTCTTTTGAAAATCAGAGACACAGTAATCTCTAGACCCAGAATATCTCAAGAAAATATCATCGAACTAGGACACTCAATCTCTTCTGAAGACCATCAACTTCGACTGCAGTATCAAAAGAGTGCTTTTCGCAAAGCAGGACGCAAGGCAGCCTCTCATCAAGATGACAGTAACGCGACCATGTTGGCTGAAAATGCTGCGAAGAGAGCGAGGGACCCAGGAACGCTTAAAGAAATGAAGAAGGAGTTGGATGTGGCTATTGCACGGTTGGATAATACCGAGGATGAAAACCTACACACGCAGCCTTCGAGATCCACAGGGATTTTTTCGTCTCTACTGGCAACTTCCCTGCTTGGAAGTACTCGATTGATGTCCACCACATCAACCAAACTCAATTATATTATCAACGAGGTGTGCACATATTACGTTTGCATGTCGTTATACGAACGTGCTTCTGAACGCTTCAGCAGGTTCTACAACATTCTCAGAACGAAAAATTTCTTGTCTTCTCAGACTCTGCGCTATCCCTCGCCCATTTAGCAGAAGCTCTCGACTTAATTCACATAAAATACTTACGTTTCACAACTCAAATCGAGGCTCGACTTCGTGAGCAGATGGTGCTAACTTTCGAGACATCAGAAACGTATCGAGTCTTTTTGATGGAGCTAAAACACGGTGCTCGTGGCCTGTAGGTTTGATGCCCCTTCCATTTTTTTCAAAGCATTCATCTTGCATGTCCCTAGGAATCTAATTTCTGCCTCACGAGTTATATTCTGTGAACCAGTCTGGCAAGCAGATGTGGAAAGTCAGGCTATAAAGGTACCATCGCTAAAATTTTCTGTTGACTCGACAGCTCATAGCAAATATAGCGAGCCCATCGAATTGGCCAGACTCGATCAATCACTGGTGAGTTGCCTGTTATGAAGCTTTGAAATAGCCATGTTTGATTTACATGTAGTAAAAACCCTTGCCATACACGGGACTGCGGAAGAAAATATGGTGGCGCGAAAAATCGCTCTGAAAGACCGACCTGAGAAGCTTCCTAAGCTTATCGAAGAGGCAGGGATGCGTCATTTTATTGCTGTATGACACACACTTTCTATGCAAGCACTTGACGACTGATAGGGACTTCAATCTACTTCAATAGAATCCAAAGTTCATCACATACGCCCCCGAACGCTTTCCTACTGTCGATGTGCCATTGCTCGAGATGCAGCCTAGCACGCCGCTATCCACTTTAAGACCGCCATCCGGGAAAAGAGTACGGTTAGAAGACCCTTCCGCATCGGAGTCTTGTTCACCGCCAAAGAAGAGAAGTGTCCGATTCGAGTAACAGTATTCAAATTGCACTATTTTTTTACTCCATTATCTTATACCAATGTGAATATACGTACCATTAAATAATGTTGCGTGTTGAGTATACTTGAGTGTTGACTATGTGGAGCTCGCAGTGGAGTATTGGAGATCCGGGGAGATCCGGGGAATGTATGATAATTTATATATCAAAAAACACAAAAAACACATGCATGCAAGTAAAATGGGGACGAGTGGAGTCGGCGTCATGAGCCGGCATAGAGTTATATAGTGTCATAAGACAGGAATTATCTGTCGCCATACCGCCTCAGTATCTCAAGTTCGAGTTCAGCAAATTTTGACCATGGCTCTGATTGGCTGATCACGCGATCACGATTGCTCCACAGCCAATCAGAAGCGGAGAAAGCCTTGGAGAAAGCTCGTATGTAGTTCGTGCGACGGGCGGCCATGGCCAGCGCCACTGAGGCCTGAGGGTTTACTAAGCTTTACTACCATCACCTTGCTCATATGTTACAACATCACTACCAAGCGGCGAACATGGGTTGCATGCGAAACATATCCTGTGCCAGGCGAACGGCACATTATGCTTAGCGGAGTGACAGTGTCTCCTACCCCCGCACTTCGGCAAAACTTGCAATTGAAGAGTAGGTACAAAGAATCTTCCCTACTTCCTGAACTGCGGCGGCGGCGAAGACGCGACATCTTCGAATTCAAAATACTCCGAGTCGGAACGTTTACATCGGATGGTTCGAGGTCCGGCTATGATGTCCCTGATGTTACAGGTAAAAGATATATAAGGTGCGATGGAAGTGAAGGTTTCAGGTCTTTTACGTTCAATTCCCCTGTGCTCACGTTCTTCCGATATGCAATTCAAGTCTTTCCTTTCTTTGGCTTCCCTTGCGATGGTTTCCGTGGTCCAAGGTATCGCAATTATGCCTAGGGCCGCTCAAGACGTCTGGTCCCCCACAATTATCACGCCCGACGGAACTACTGTTTGGCCCATAGGCTCCTGCCAGCAGGTCACCTGGTCAGTTATAAGATTGTATCTAACGAAATGAACAGCATTAAATTCCGATATCAGGGACACTTCGAACGCACCTGTTAACATCTCGAATGGTGCTGGTGTCCAACTCATCAACCAAGGTCGCACCACCTTCCAGTGGCTGGCCAAGGATTTCAGCTTGCGAGCTGGATCCGTCGAAGTGACCATTCCATCGGTGACGACTGGGACATACACTATTACTTGTACGTTTTCTTACTTTCAATGCGAATGCCGTAGTGAGATATCTTCAATTTTTACTAGTGTTCGGCGATTCTGGTAACAGCAGTCCCGAGTTCCAAATCGTAGACCCGACTTCAAAGTGATGATGGTATAGATGACGATGGCGCACGAGGCGGCACAATGGACTCATGTACGGACAGATTCGCTTTGCACACTTACCACTCCTTTGTACACAGTTACGGACACCTTTGGACATTCTTAGGCATGCGAACGCTCTTGATACAACGTTTGTTAGTGCGAAGTGCTACCTTTACAGAATGATTGTTTTACGAGCTTTACCTTCTTTAATCGATAACGCTCGGAAAAAACGACCCCGTGACCTTACAGACTCTCTGAGGATCATCGATGATCGATCACCACGCGTTGACATCGACTCTTCTGGATGCACTCATTTGGTATGATAGGAATAATCGACTAGCGCTCGAATATTCCACGCTACATCACTTATGCGCTATCAAGCTCGGCACGCACAATATAACACACGGGACACACCTCTCACTCTCTAGCTCGGTTTTAGAGGAACCTGTCTTTGGGTTGCGGCGGTTAGCGCTTATTATGCGCACTGCGAGGCCAATCGTCCACTGGATCTCTGTTTGTTCTCGAGAGTCGAAGTGTTAATCTAGAGCTAGTCAGCTGAATACACACTTGCTGCTGAGTACACACTCCTGCGGCTGCCAATACAAGGGGCGGCATAACCTACTTATGGCACTGGCCATATTGTGAGTCTCATTTTTGTCCGTGATACTTTGACAAGCTTGTTTAGAAATCACTGGTCCAGATGCAACGTGGTCGGCTAAAATAATCGGGATCCAAAGGTGAACGGTGAGGATGAATTCGCCGGCTTTTACATACTATCATTCCTGTAATTTTAGCTCATGGTACGAAACAGATGTTTTTCAATCTCATGATGGCTCCCTCTTAATGAGGAGACTGACATTGATCAGTTCGTCGTTCATCTTCTGCCACCGCGACTCGATATGAACTCAACGTTTCATACCCACACCACAAAATCATGTTCGCGCTCAATGCCAAAACTGGTGTTTGCATAATCGATCGAATCTTGAGAATTCTTGTGT
>QOVE01007152.1:0-16515 GCA_003521275.1 Tricholoma sp. MG99 | reverse complement strand
TGTTTGCATAATCGATCGAATCTTGAGAAATCTTGTGTTCCACAAGGACTCGGATAAGGGACACCTTGAAAAAAAGAATGTCGAGTCCCAGCTCATTGGTGAGGCATTGCTTGCCTTTTAATCCCGCAATAGCCGGCTAAGTAGCAGTAGCAGAACTCCCCACGTGAGTGCGACTATCACTGTAACCTCCGAAGTTAGGCCACATGGCAATTCTTTCGACAACAATGTTGGTGTGGACGCCGACATTCAGGTACGCCCTCAGTGTACGCACTATTTTTAGACTTCTTTTACTGACGTCATATTTCGATGCTTCAGTCATTAATACGTGCGCGTGAGCGGGGTCAATACAGAGGAAAAACCATGATCTAATTTGCGAATCATTCCTTGTTCTTCTGATTTCACGCATTGGGGTCCAAGTTCGCCCTCCACAGCACATTGAGTCAATTATCAATATCCGTCGTTGTACATAGATCAACACTATCGAGGTTGTCAATCGACGAATTTATGGGATGCTTTGCTGTGGGCTCGTGTTTCGGTTACATCCTTTCCTGGATCGACCCCAGCCCCCGTTGACCTACGGCCTCCGCAATGACAAAATTTTTGCTTGATAGTATATGTGGTCAACGGAGAGAAAAGGTGGATGTCGGTTTTCCCGTTCCGCCACAGTCTGCACAGATATACTCATACTTTAGCTCACGGTATGAAGATTTCATTGCCGCCAAATTCAGAGGAACGATGATTGATACCTAGCACCTTTAGTCTGCTTCAATTCACTGCAGCACATATTTAAGCCCAGGCGGTCGGTACCAAGTCAATGGCATATTCACTACTGCAAGACAAATATTTGTTATACAAACGCAAAATGTCAACCTACATGTGTCGACAAATACATGGAAAGAAGATACACGTATGTCATGTTTGGTGACTTGGAAGACCAGTCCGCGAGCTTCGCCTATCGAACTAGTCTCCTGTGGGCAGACCAAAGAAGAGGAAGACGATCATTCCTTGTTTTTGGCACTTCATGGCCGTCCCAAGTTTGTCACTACATGAACGGAACCTTGAGACCGTCTGCCCTAAACTTACCAATACGCGAATAGTCTTCGTTGTGGCAGAATAGCGGTGTTCCAATGTAACAGGGTTCGAAGAAACGGTATTTCAGCGTAGCAAGGTGAGAGATCTTTCGTGTAGTTGGATTGGGTGACCACCGTGAGGCAACCATGTCCGCGAGCTTCCCATCCGAAGTGGAACATTCGAACACACCGATACTCTCCAGGTTAGGAAGAACCCCAGTGTCAGAAGATGGGTAGGTAAGCAAGTCCAAAGTGCGGTCAGATATGTGGTCGCTGAGGAGCTCAATCTTCCTCAAGGACTGAAGATGTGGAAGACTCAGTAGAGCAATGATATCATCCTCGACCAGACCATAGTCGAAGAGTATAAGAGATTCTAATGGACAACCAGATCGAACTAAAAATTCGGGGAAAAACACTCGGCCCCAGGTCGCGCGTCTGGTGACATGGCGGAATATGAATTGACGAAGTGCAGGGAGCGTCAGAACCTGCAGAAGTTCTTCGGCACAGCATTGTGCTCCTGACCCATTATTATCGCAGCAACAGCGAATGTCCAGCAAACGAAGGTGCCGGACTAAAATTTGGGTAGAAGCATCCAGAGCAAGATCAAGCCACAATGAATCCACAGAGAGCTCCACGATTTCCACACACTGCGCCAGAATCACGGCAAAGGTCTTCACCGGAAGACGAAAGTTAAGTTCAACGTGAGTCAGCTGAGACCATGGAATGGTCGGAAGCGAGCTCTGCGACATCATATCATCTCTCTCGCGAATAGATAATCGGCGGATATTGGCAAATGAGTGAATCAAGTCCGGGATCTGATCAATGAACTCTTTTGTGCAAATATTCGTATCGAGGGCGAAGCTTTCAACCGAATTCTTGTCCTTGATTGGGATGGATAAGAGTTGGCGTACGAGGGTGTTATCCAAGTCAATGGAAAGGTCGTAACAGCGGGAGAAATGGGGGAAGAATAGTTTCATGATGCCGTGTGCATGGGAAAGCAGTCTCGCATCTGATGGCCGCCACTGTGCTATATGCAATGAGAGAGGGTGCGCTTGTGATCGATCAAGCCAGATTTGAATTAGCTGGCTGAGAAGACTCCCCTTATACTGCGAAGAGAATTTGGACCACAATACAGGTGTAGATATTGCCACCTGTCTCCAGTATGCGCAAACCTGGCATAGTAGCAGTGGGGCCGACCATCTATCAGGGGAAACATAGCCTATGGGCAAGCCGTCGGTCTCGGCCTCCACACAATGTCGAAATAATTCGCCGAGGACTTCGACCGGAAGGTTCTGAATGGAAAATGTGTCGCACATGCCCGCATGGCGAATCTCGGTGTGTTGGTCATCGTGAAGCAATTCCTGGCTACGACGACTCAGCAGACCACCATTGGTGACATCCGTAGTATGAGTACTAGGAGACAACGTTCGCGACGATGACCCAGCAAGAGTAGGTGTAAGCTCTTTGAGAAGCAATGTCCGGCTATGTTCTACTGAGATAACACTGGTAACATCCGTGGCATCAGTATTGTGGGATGACATTCTTGACGTTGACTCCGAGTCAGCAGGAGTAAGTGCGATCTGGATCCTTCTCTCGCTGAATTTGTTGTTATTCCAAAACGAGGGTTTAATGATATGTTCAATTGCGCATCAAGGTATAGGGTCTGGGCTCAGGGGGATAATCAACCATAAGCAAACATCGTGATGGTGACGCTGGATACCTTTGGTTTGATGATTATAGACTCATGACCATACATGTATGAGCGAGCGTCGATACCTGTAGATCTAGACTCAGAGGGCCCACTGCCAGTGGTATTACAGCTGAAAGATAGAGGCAGTCAGCCACCATCCCCCACACAGAGAGCTGTTTGCTCTAGTTTGTCTACGCCATCTCAGTGCTCCCACTTACCGACTTGAATGCCATTGCTTCACCAACATGACTGACCATGGTGTGCTGGACATAGCGTCGGTTCAAGAACGTGAAGGTGAGTCATATTCACTCACTTTATACAAGTTGTTCAAAACTCTTAACCTTGTTCCGGTAGAGCTTGCATATCAACTTCTTGCCTCTCTACCAAGGTCTCGGTTGGCTGTAGTTCAGAGAAAGATCGCACCGCTTCTGCAGTTCGACGTTGTTGGCGTTAGTATGCTATCCTCGTATTGTCTTGTTTCTCATAAAGCTCTTTGTGCAGTCACTGCCCGCAGAAGTGTCTCTTCAGATATTCTCACATCTACCATCACAGACACTATTGACATGCTGCCTTGTAAGCCGTCGGTGGCAAACCCTTGCAAATGACCAGAATCTTTGGAAATACCTCTGCCGGATCCGCAACTGGGAGTGGCACCAACCACCACGCATACACCCATTCCACTCCCCTTTGATCGACCATGGCGACTCCTGGGACGACTCCGATGACGAGGGCATGGGGGACTCCGACGAAGACGAGGACCACAACAGAGAAATTATTATCGACGACGTAGAGACTGCCAAGGCAGAACTCACTCTCATGCATGCCGAACTTGATTCCGGGTTTGCATCCACCTCCTTCACCAGTACTTCCCTACCCGTGGTTGATCCTGCTCTTGCCCCCACCCCATCTATATCAAGGTCCAACATCCTGCCTTCGAGAGCGGCAAGCAAATGGTCGCGAGGCAGAGTATTCTCTCGCCATTCCGCTCCATCTGTTTTGAAGACTATGGGGCCCACATCGTTCATTAAACCTAACTACAAATTACTTCACCAGACGCGTATGAGGTTGCACAACCGCCTCCTCTCCTCATCCTACAGACTCTCAGCACTACAAACGAGGGGTGCGCCATCAAATGCGCATACAAATACGATCTACTGCTTGCAGTTGTATACTTATCCGTCAGGACTTCAAGTCCTGTTTACTGGCTCCCGCGACAAGACTGTTCGGGAATGGAATCTCGCCACTGGTATGGTGGAAAGGGTCGTAAGCGATGTTCATTCCAGTTCTATCCTCAGCATATGCGTCCACAATGGGTTTGTTGCTAGCGCTGGAAGCGACAGACGGGTGGCTGTGTGGGATCTGGAAGCAAATAAATTGGTCAAGATCATATGCGATCATGAGGACAGCGTGCTTTGTGTTCGATTTGATAGCGAACGTTTGGTGTCTTGTTCTAAAGGTAACTCGGACTCTCTTGTATATCTTGCGGCACTCAGCGAAATATTAATACAGACCGCACTGTGCGAACGTATTCTTTCCCAGACCTCACGCCAGAGTTTGTGCTCGGCGCTCATCGTGCAGCTGTGAACGCAGTCTCCTTGTCGGGGACGCTGATTGTCTCTGGATCTGGCGACAGGTCAATCAGGCTTTGGGACGCCGTAACAGGCAAACTATTGCGTACTTTCGAAAACCATCACAGCCGAGGGTATGTCAACCCAGCCGGGGATGCATTTTAAACCTTAACCCGTTTTCCTTTCAGAATTGCATCGATTGACTTTCAACCACCCTACATACTCTCTGGATCTTCCGACAAACACCTCCGCTTAGTAGACATGACCACATTGCAAGGGTGGTCCACTTCGCCCGAGTATCAATACGAGAATAATCCGCCGTCGAACGTCGACCATCTCCCGTTCCCTTTCGTTTCCCCGGCGTTGGCGGGTAATCCCACTGGAAGGCTTCTCTGTCAAATTTGCGGAAGCGATAATGTACACCCCGCCCCTAATAGGTCGGATGCGACAGAGGCTCATTGTATGCATGGGGACCTTGTAAGGAGTGTCGCTCTTGGGGAAGATTTTGTGATTAGCGGGAGCTATGATTTGACTATCAAGGTTTGTCGTTTTCGTTTAGAATATTTGTCATCCTCATCCACTATGCAAAAGGTCTGGGACCGTAAGACTGGTGCTATGGTAGCCGACTTGACGGGTGGACATACTGCGCGTATATTTTGCATAGGCTTCGATTGTACAAAGGTAACAACCCCTTCCTTCCAAGGCTTGGTTAGCTGCTCATGGATCATTACAGATTGTGTCATGTGGCGAAGATCAAGTAAGTAGGGCAACTGTTGGCCTTCGTCACATATAACTTACGGGTGTATCCAGAGAATCTGCATCTGGGACTTTTCGCATGGAATTGACACATCATTTTTACAGCTTTCTGCATGACAAAGGCTGTAATAGTATGGCTTCGTCGTATTCGACTGTTATCTCACAGCTAGCAACGGCGGTTTGCATACCACCACGTTCACATTGTACTTTGGAAATGCATCTTTTCGCGTGGTCATATATATTCACATCGAAGCATAACATTTCCGGGTCCAAAGGACGCTCAATCTAATCATCTTAGTGTAAGCGCTGCACGCAGTGCACGGACATTAGACAATTCGCCCGTCATATCACAACGAAGCTTCGCAATCTATGTTAGCGTCACTGCGCAGGTATAATCTCTACTCCGTTTGCGATTATGTCCGCTGATTCTATGATGAACAATGAAAGTCAGCTTGGCATTTAAGACCTCGTGGCGCGTTAGGATGACATTTTCCAGAGCAGACTTACTATCAAACCTTGAAGCTCTGCCAGATCTGAGGCGCCGGCGTAAAAACTGTGCTGCAACTTGAATGCCATAGCTTGGCCATCATGAGAACTTTAACTTATGCACCGCCAGATGAAGCGTGAGGCCTGAGGGACTGAGGGCTGAGAGAGTTGAAAAATTAATCACACAGGTTGCAGCGCGGATTCTTTGAATGTAATAAACCTGCAATTGCAAGTTCCAAATGAGGAAGTTGAGTCCTCGGAGTATGACGAAACTCAGCTCAGGCTGTCAACACGCATTCATCCTGATTCTGAGTCCGAGCCTGCAGGTCCCTTGTACTTTACACTCTGCAGACTTATGGCAACGCACGGCTGGAATCGACCCCCCAATGGGCTCGCATAACACAAATTGTGCACAGCTTGACGCCTTGTCACTTCAAGTTGTAGCGTGAAATTTGACAAGCCCGTTAACAATGCTGACAAGGTTTCTAGTGCACCGAGCGTTGTTACCGCGACAGACAGCAGAACTGTCTTCCATGCAATTATGCTCTTGTATAGCGTTGCAGAGGGTGACAGCCTTGTTCGTTCTTGTTCAAAAGACACCAGCTCTACATAGTCCCAGGTTTACATTCCACCCCTTGTCGTGTTCTAATGTGAGTTCCCTGCTGCCTTTGACTTCTGCGCGTCCCTCATGCCGTAACGTTCCCTTAGTGAAACACGCCGCGAAATTGATGATATTGATGAATTATACTATTTTCACAGTATGTTAACCGTCATCCTCAATGGTTGGCTTTTCACACTCTTTGTGTAGATCCCGTCAAGATGAGATTCATGAAATTACTATCCTCACGAACGAGACCACACGAATCGGATGCCATGCTTGATGATTCCAAGAAGATGTTCACGTTGAAAGACTTACTCAAACGATGCAAGAGATGGGTTTCTTGCAAACGACATGCTCAGGCCAGTTCAAACACCGGTTTGGACATAGAGTCCACCACTCCATGCGTTTCTGGCCCCACGCTTGTGGGCAGGCTATTCAATTCATGCCATCGCACTATACGACTGCCAGTCAGGATAATCAGCAGTTTTGAGCCTCCTTCTGCTACACACCCGGCATCCGTATCAATCGATGAATCTTCTCTCCTATATCAAACTCAGCCAAATGAACTACTTTCGCCGATATCTATGGACTTGCCACTTCCAGACACTGGCTCTTCACCTTGTACTCCACCCACAGACGAAGGTCTCTGGCTGACCCAAATCTCAGAAGAGCACGAGATGTCTAACCCACGGGCTCCTCGAACTGTACCTGCCTCGACTGCACAATCGCCTATCGATTCGCTTCCTAACGAGATGCTGTTCGAGATCTTCTCCTGGATGCCTCTCGCCGATTGGACAAGTATGACCGAGTCTCATTCCTGTTCGCCAGCCTTCAGTGCCAAGGCGATCTTGCGGCAGGTCCATAGAAGATGGAGGGACATTGTTGACGCTCTGTGCGGGACCCCGGTCCACGTAGAGATAGGAACTGAAGACATCGACCACCCTGGAAGCGTGATAAACATCATGTACCCGACAGAGTTTGAACTCAGAACAAGGAATACACTCTCCGTTCACATTGGGGCATACTGGCCTCAGGCTGATTTGGAGCTGGTGAATAGAATGTCGTTATTGTTTTCACAATTCCAGCGCATTCACATCACTTGCCATAATGGTCCTCATAATCCCGATTCTGCTGATGGAGGGCTTGATCTCATACACCATACCGTTGAATCATCCTCTCCTCCATCTTCTAAACCTCAGAATCTGCATCACTTTTTCTGGAGCTCTAACTACAGTATAGATGATTCCTTGCCGCCAGAATGGAGACTACCTTGGACGCAACTCTGGAATACGAGCTCACCTGACACTGGACTTTCATGGTCGGATCTCACCTGCCTTTGTTTGGACTGTCCGCTCTCTTTCGACGATTGTTTGAATATTCTACGTGTGTCCCCTCGGCTAGGGTCGGCTTCATTTGTACGTGTTTCAAGAGAGAAGGAAACAAGGCAGCGTGGCCCTAATCAGCAACAACTGGTGTCAGCTGCCAGCAGTTCTTCGAACAAAATGCCTCCAGTCCATCATGCAGGACTTCGTACTCTGAAACTTGGCCTTGTCGATGAGGTTATACCATTCTTTCAAACGATGGTGTTGACCAATCTGCGATCTCTTGAACTCCGTGTGGATCAACTCACAGCGGAGATCCTTCAGCTGAACCCCAATCCTATTCCCTGGACGCATCTGCATGACCTCTCCGTACAATGTGATATGTCGCTTGCAGACGCGCGCGAGTTTCTTGTAGGGTGTCCCAATTTGAAGACTTTCCAGTGGCGCTGTCTAAGGACAACAAGCTCAAGTGATCTTGCTGAACTATCCTATGCAGTGGGATTTTCTAGTTTTAAACTTCTGAGCGATTCCTCGACTGCCGACTTTGCACCTCTCATTACGTGTCTAGAAAGTCGACTCTGCCAGACACCCATTCTTATACTACCCCGCATTCCCCCTTTCATTTTGCAGCATACTCCTTGTCCGATAATCCAGACACTCATATTGAGCAGTGCGATAACCATGCAAAACTTTTTTTCTGTCTGTGCTGCTTGCACCAACCTCAAAGTGTTAAAGGTTTCACTGAACGCGCATGGGAATACCGACAACTTCTTGAGGTCCACAACTATGGGCGACTTAAGTTCACTGTCCATTTGCTCCTCAGTCAATCTGCGACCGCTTTTCGATTACCTCAAGCTGCCAAAACTGACTGTATTGCAACTGCGATGGGAGTCAAGAGTGTCAACACCAGATGGCCTCGAGTCTTTTCTGTCGAGGTCGGGGTGTTCTTTAAAGCGTCTTTCACTCACCAATCGATCGATCGATGATATCACAACATGTCTAACGACTGTCAGTGCTTTACTCGTGGATCTTACCATCAATCACTTTACTTCTGGCTTAACAGTCGGGAATGACCTCCTTCAACGCCTCACTCATAGAAGCGGAACACCCGAGCATTGTCTATGCCCTAAGCTAAATTCCATCACACTTTCCCCCTTGTCGTCCATCGATGGTGTCCTTGCCGACATGATACGATCACGAAGCGACAATGATACAAACCGATGTCTATCTTGCGAAGTTAATTCTACACTTGATAGGGTTAAGGTAGAGTTTGGACCGTCGCATGAAAAGACTCATCCCAAAGATCAAAAATATTTAGCTGCGTTGGCAAAGGATTTCCCATTGACGAGGACATCTACCGGTGTACGCAGTGCATGGCAGTGAGTTAGGGCTAAATATCTGGAAGGCTACAATATTTAGACTGCTGCTTCTACGTAGAACTCTGTAGCATTTCAGATTCAGTAGAGTAATTTTCAAGTCCTGACTATCCAATGTCATTTCTGCGTGAGGTTGCCAGTACACTGGGATATGCATCGTACTTTACTAGTATACTTACTTACTCTTATTATGGTAGCGAAATAATGATGATTTCACTTTACAACTACGATGATCACAATTATCACATCAACAACTCCAAATTAGTCCAGTAACGAAAACTTCTTATGTAAGACCTCATTATACCAAGTCGCTCTCCCGAGACTTACTCACGTTCTCGAATCCCAGGGGTCAGCTACCATGGCAGTTATAGGAACAATTAACTACTCGGATGACAGTCAATGTGGGAGCCAGGTTCAGGTGGGAGCACTACCCATTGTCAAGTCAGGACAATAGAAAAAGCGTACAAAAGGCTCGCAATTGAAGTGTTCGATGATATAAATTCATCCCAACTTTCAATTCGTCACTGTATAATCATAACTGGCATTGCCCCCCAAACCAAAGGTATTCAACGTGTGGCACCTTCACGATAGTTTGCTTATGACTGATTATGCCTCTGAGCCCAGACCCTATACCTTTATGCGCAACGTATCATTAAACCCCTTCATCTTCGGCTCGTTTTGGAATGACAACAAATTCCGGGAGAGAAGGATCCAGATCGCACTTACTCCTGCTGACTCGGAGTCAACGTCAAGAACGTCGTCCCACAATACTGATGCCAAGGACGTTACCAGTGCTATTCCAGTAGAACATAGCCGTATATTGCTTCAGGATGTCACCAACGGTGGTCTGCCGAGTCGTCGTAGTCAGGGATTGCTTCACGAAGACCAACACACCGAGGTTCGCCATGCGGGCATGTGCGACACATTTGCCATTCAGCACCTTCCGGTTGAAGTCCTCGGCGAAATATTTCGACATTGTGTGGAGGCCGAGGCCGACGATCTGCCCTTAGGATATCTTTCTCCTGATAGAAGGTGGGCCCCACTGCTACTATGCCGGGTTTGCGCATACTGGAGACAGGTGGCAATATCTACACCTGTACTGTGGTCCAAATTCTCAGCCCAATCTACGGGGAGTCTTCCCAACCAGCTAATTCAACTCTGGCTTGATCGATCACAAGCGCACCCTCTCTCATTTCATTTAGCACAGTGGCGGCCATCACAGGCGGGACTGCTTCCCCATGCACACAACATCATGAATCTATTCTTCCCCCATTTCTCCCGTTGTTACGACCTTTCTGTTGTCTTGGATAACACCCTCGTACGCCAACTCTTATCCATTCCAATCAAGGACAAGAATTCGGTTGAAAGCTTCACCCTCGATACGAATATTTGCACAAAAGAGTTCATTGATCAGATCCCGAACTTGATTCACTCATTTGCCAATATCCGCCGATTATCTATTCGCGAGGGAGGGACTGATGTGATGTCGCAGAGCTCACTTCTGACCATTCCATGGTCTCAGCTGACTCACGTTGAACTTAACTTTCGTCTTCCGGTGAAGACCTTTGCCGTGATTCTGGCTCAGTGTATGCAAATCGTGGAGCTCACTGTAGATTCATTGTGGCGTGATCTTGCTCTGGATGCTTCTACCCCAATTTTGGCCCAGCACCTTCGTTTGCTGAACATTCGCTGTCGTTGCCTTGATGATGGGTCAGAAGCACAATGCTGTGCCGAAGAACTTCTGCAGGTTCTGACGCTGCCTGCACTTCGTCAATTCAGATTCTACCATCCCAGCAGACGCGCGACTTGGGGCCGAGTGTATTTCCCCGAATTTTTAGTTCGGTCTGGTTGTCCATTAGAATCCCTTATACTCTTCGACTATGCTCTTGTTGAGGATGATCTCATTGCTCTACTGAGTTTTCCACATCTTCAGTCCTTGAGGAAGATTGAGCTCCTCAGCCACCACATATCTGACCGCACTTTGGACTTGCTTACCTACACATCTTCTGGCACTGGGGTTCTTCCTAACTTGGAGAGTATCGGTGTGTTCGAATGTTCCACTTCGGATGGGAAGCTTGCGGACATGGTTGCCTCACGGTGGTCACCCAATCCAACTACACGACAGATCTCTCACCTTGCTACGCTGAAATACCGTTTCTACGAACCCGGTTCCAGTGCAGTACCGATACCCTGCCACGACCAGGACTATTCGCGTATTGATAAGTTTATGGCAGACGGTCTCAAGGTTCCGTTCATGTAGTGACAAATTTGGAACGTCCATGAAGTGCCAAAAACAAGGAATGATCGTCTTCCTCTTTTCTGCCCTGCCCTGCCCGCAGGAGACCAGTTCGATAGGCGAACGAGGTTGCGGACTGGTATTCTAAGTCATCAAACATGACATACCACCGGTGTATCTTCTTTCCATGTATTTGTCGTCACACGTACACTGAATATTTGTCTTTGCAGTAGTGAATATGCCGTTAACTTGGTACAGGCCGCCTGGGCTTAGATACATAGTATAAGATGCAGTGGAAGGCTGAAGTAGAGTAAGGGTGCTACATAGGTATCAATCATCGTTCCTCTGAACTTGGCGGCACTGAAATCGTCATACCGTAAGCTAAAGTATGAGTATATCTGTGCAGATTGTGGCGGAACGGGAAAACCGACATCCACCTTTACCCTCGGTTGACCCCATACGCTAGTAGTGCCACTGCTAGATCTCATTCGAACCTCATTAATGAAGCGCCACTAGCATCACCCTCGACTACAAACGACTTCCCTCGGTTAACTGTCCTAGCTTGGTCCTCTATTTATGCCTTCGATGGTCTTAAGCTCCCATGTAATTATGTAGTGACGCATTGACGGAACTTGGGGGTGAGAACTTACATACTATAGATCACTATGTACGTGCTCAAAATGAATAATCATCTTCCTTTCTTTTGGTCCGCCTCCTGAGTAGCCTTATCATCATTCGGCGTCACCAGAATTCAGTGACCAGTAAGTGTTTGAACTTTGCCTGCATAATGCTTATCTTCACCCTCCTCCCATTGCTGAGCAATCGCAAGGCATGGGTCCATTTCCCCGTACCCTTTCAATCGCATTGTTGCAAAGTTACGGAGAACGAGAAGTTGGTTAACCTGGCTAAGGGGTATCGTATGCCTACGCGTTTTCATCTCTTTCTTGATCTGCTCCTGTAGGACGTCCCAGCCACGAATCTCCAATCCACCTCCCTGCCAGTGCTAGTGCACGCCTTCATCAAGTTGATCATCCTCTAACCTGCTCTCATCTTTTCGGCCGGTCAGCTGAGGAATAACCGCCTCCACGGGTGGGATCCCGACATCAATCGTCTCTTCGTATATTTCACTTGGGTTCTGCGTCTCTATACTCGTGGGCGAGCCCATATCCGTTTCGACACGTTCTTGGTGAATTATCACTGGCTCCGAATCGATAACACCATGACCTACGCTGCTCTGGGGCAATCTCGCACCACCTTGAGCTGCCTCACGCGTAGAGAACACAAGCGCGTCCAAAGTCTGTTGATTGCGATTCGCCTTGCGATACCGGCGTTGTGTGCGTGTTTATTTACTCATCACGGCAGAACCCTTTGCATGCTCTTTGGGCCTCTCTACATTCTACAAGGTGAAATCCAATGCTTGTGCAAATGAGTGATGCCGAACTGACCGGTTTTTAGCCTTTTCGTGTTTTTCAGCTGGTATGGGAGCCAGTCCTCAAGCCATCGCCTTCATACACTGCAGCCTGACCATACTTTCCTGCATACCCTCGTTCTCCCAATCTCCATATAACGGTGCTTCTCCGACTTTGGCATTTGATTCCTTCGCAGTAAGTATCTTCGGCGTTCTTCGCCACCAATCAGAGCATTGGCATTGGCATCAGTATCCGAGGCTAGTTCTTGCTCGGGCTTGCCAAGTGAGCTGGAATCACTGGCAGCGAGTTCTGGGGGCTCCACATCGTTTGTGAGTCGGGCTTAACAGTCGGGAATAACCTCCTTCGACACCTCACTCAGGGAAGCGGAGCATCCGAGCATTGTCTATCCCCTAAGCTAAATTCCATCACACTTTCCCCCTTGTCATCTATCGAT
Source organism: Tricholoma sp. MG99 (assembly GCA_003521275.1). Classification (NCBI taxonomy): domain Eukaryota; kingdom Fungi; phylum Basidiomycota; class Agaricomycetes; order Agaricales; family Tricholomataceae; genus Tricholoma; species Tricholoma sp. MG99. Next base: position 3,547 of record QOVE01007152.1, on the reverse strand, counting down.
GGTGTCCTTCCCTACATGATACGCTCACGACGAAGCGACAATGATACAAACCGATGTCTATCTTGCGAAGTTAATTCTACGTTTCGTGACCTTGATAGGGACAAGGTAAACTTTGGACCGTTGCATGAAGACTCTCATCCCACAGATAAAAAATGTTTAAGTAGCTGCGTTGGCAAAGCAAGGTCTGTATTTCACATTGACGATGACATCTACCGGTGTACGCAGTGCATGGCAGTGAGTTAGGAGTGAAGTGCTAAATATCTAGAAGGCTACAATATTTAGACTGTGCTTCTTCTACGGGCCGTAGAACTCTGTAGCATTTCAGATCCAGTAGAGTATTTTTTAAGTCCTTACTATTCAATGACATTTTTGAATGAGGCTGCCAATACATATGCATCGTACTTTACTTGAAGTTACTTTCCCTTATTGCAGATGACGAGGAAATTTTTCATCTGGAGGAAACGACTGATAACTTTACTACCGTACATATCTGCCATTAGTCTCTTACATATGGTGCGCCACAAAAAAAGAATAAATGGGAATAAATAAAATAAAATAAAAAAACTTACCGTTGTTATGGTAGTTCACATCCGTAACAATCACATCACTGGCAACAACTCCAAATTAGTCAACGTTCAGAACTTCTTGAGACCCTTCAAAGTTCGTTCAACATTGAATTCAGTATACAATGTCATTATGCCAAGTCGCAGAGTCTTACTCACGTTCTCGAATCTTATATAGGGCCCATCGGTCGGCTACAATGGCAGTTATAGGAACAATTAACGACTCGGATACCAGTCAATCCGGGAGCCAGGTCCTAGTAGTGGGAGCACTATCCATTATCAAGTCAGGACAATAGGAAGGACGTACAACAGACTCACAATTGAAGCGTCCAGTGATATAAATGCATCCCAACTTCTCATCACTGTATAATCACCATCGCCTCCCAAACCAAAGGTATTCAACGTCACCTTCACGATGTTTGCTTATGGCTGATTAGGTATCTCCCTGAGCCCAGACCCTATTACCTTAATGCGCAACATATCATTAAACCCCTTCAGCTCTGGCTCGTTTTGGAATAACAACAAATTCCGGGAGAAATTCCGGGAGAAATTCCGAGAGAGAAGGATCCAGATCGCACTTACTCCTGCTGACTCGGAGTCGACGTCAAGAACGCTGTCCCACGATACTGATGCCACGGACGTTACCAGTGTTATTCCAGTAGAACATAGCCGGATATTGCTTCACAAAGAGCTTACACCTACTCTTGTTGGGTCGGCGTCGCGAACTTTGTCTCCTAGTACTCACACTACGGATGTCACTAATGGTGGTCTGCTGAGTCGTCATAGCCAGGGATCGCTTCATGAAGACCAAAACACCGAGATTCGCCATGCGGACATGTGGGACACATCTGCCAATCAGAGCCTTCCGGTTGAAATCCTCTGCGAAATATTTCAACATTGTGTGGAGGCCGAGGCCGGCGGCTGGTATGCTTCCCCGGATACAAGGTCGGCCCCATTGCTACTATGCCAGGTTTGCGCATACTGGAGACAGGTGGCAATATCTACACCTGTATTGTGGTCCAAATTCTCAGCCCAGTCTATTCGAAGTCTTCGCAGCGAGCTGATTCAACTCTGGCTTGATCGATCACAAGCGTACCCTCTGTCATTTCATATAGGACAGTGGGGGCCATCACATTCGGGACCGCTTCTCCATGCATACAACATCATGAGTCTATTCTTCCCCCATTTCTCCCGTTGTTACGACCTTTCTATTTACTTGGATAACACCCTCGTACGCCAACTCTTATCCATTCCAATCACGGCCAAGAATTCAGTTGAAAGCTTCACCCTCAATACGAATATTTGCACCAAAGAGTTCATCTACCAGATCCCGGACTTGATCCACTCATTTACCAATATCCGCCGATTATCTATTAGCGCGCGCGGGGCTGATCGTATGTCGCAGAGCCCGCTTCTGACCATTCCATGGTCTCAGCTGACTCACGTTGAACTTACTAGCTTTCCTCTTCCGGTGAAGACCTTTGCCTTGATTCTGGCTCAGTGTGTGGAACTCGTGGAGCTCTCCGTAGATTCATTGCGGGGTAAACAGTGTAATCTTGCTCTGCCAGATGCTTCTACCCCAATTTTACTCTGGCACCTTCGTTTTCTGCACATTCGCTGTTATTGCCTTGCTAGCTATAGTGATGGGTCAGGAGCACAATGCTGTGCCGAAGAACTTCTGCAGGTTATAACGCTCCCTGCACTTCGTCAATTCAGCTTCTTCCATGACACCGGATGCGCGACCTGGGGCCGAGTGTATTTCCCCGAATTTATAGTTCAATCTGGTTGTCCATTACAATCTCTTACAATCTCCTTCTATGATCTGGTCGAGGATGATATCATTGCTCTACTGAGTCTTCCACATCTTCAGTCCTTGAGGAAGATTGACCTCACCTGCCACCACATATCTGACCGCACTTTAGACTTGCTTACCTATCCATCTTCTAGCACTGGGGTTCTTCCTAACTTGGAGAGTATCGGTGTGCTCCTATTTTCCAGGAACACTTCGGATGGGAAGCTTGCGGACATGGTTGCCTCACGGTGGTCACCCAATCCAACTACACGAAAGATCTCTCACCTTGCTACGCTGGAATACCATTTTTACGATTATCCCTGTCCCTGTGTACCGAAACCCTGCCACGACCAAGACGATTCGCGTATTCGCAAGTTTAAGGAAGACGGTCTCAAGGTTTCGTTCTGATTGGGACGGCCATGAAGTGCCAAAAACAAGGAATGCTCGTCTTCCTGTTTTTTGGTTTGCCCACAGGAGACTAGTTCGATAGACGAACGAGGTTGCGGACTGGTATTCCAAGTCATCAAACATGACATACTACCGGTGTATCTTTCCATGTATTTGTCGTCACATGTAGGCTGACATTTTGCGTTTGTATAACAAATATTTGTCTTGCAGTAGTGAATGGTACAGACCGCCTGGGCTTAGATACATATAAGATGCAGTGGACTGAAGTAGAGTAAGGGTGCTACATAGGTATCAATCATCGTTCCTCTGAACTTGGCGGCACTGAAATCGTCATACCGTAAGCTAAAGTATAAGTATCTGTGCAGACTGTGGCGGAACGGGAAAATCGACATCCACCTTTACCCTCGGTTGATCCTATATGCTAGTAGTATCAAGCAAAAAATTTGTCACTGACTAGGACCGGCTTCCTAGCACAGTTCCTATGCTTCTGTCCATGCTATTTGTATTTGACGTCGCTATGTAACATGTAACACCTGCAACTGCCGCCGTTCGGAAGATACTAGTAACATGTATTTGACGAGAAACCATGCTTGGGCCCACTGCTACTAGTACTAGTAGATCTCATTCGAACCTCACTAATGAAGCGCCACTAGCATCACCCTCGACTACAAACGACTTCCCTCGGTTAACTGTCCTAGCTTGGTCCTCTATTTATGCCTTCGATGATCTTAAGCTCCCATGGAATTAGCTATAGTGACGCGTTGACGGACTTGAAAACTTATAC
>QOVE01007148.1:0-18950 GCA_003521275.1 Tricholoma sp. MG99 | reverse complement strand
CTGGTCGGAATTGCTTCGCTAATATTAATACGCTTGCAGTCCTTCACGTGTACCTGTGCCAACCTTTCAACTCTCTTGGATCGGAACTGCCAACCACCGGGAAAATATGCGATCAAGACTCACGAACTTACAACTTATTGAACCCCCAGTGAAAGTGAGGTGTCCGACGATCCATACTGAATGCTGTGCCACGTAGGGCACTGGTAGCCACACCCGGCCGTGACGCCGGCGCCTTGGTAGTTATATAGAGCATCAGTAATTATTCTCGATTGTCATGTAAAGAAGTGCTTTGCCGCAGCTCGGCGCCTGTATTGATTTCATTGAGCACAGCCACTATATACATAGCCACGTCCTAAAAAGGTGACGTAGCCTAGTTCGCTTCAACCTCAAGTTGAACTGCCGACTCCCGCAGCCCGCTATATACGAGCCTTGTAGTTGTTTCGCTATACCCCCTACTTTTTCACGACATCCTCAACGCTAATCATGCCTCTTGTCGACCCTCGGTCGATGGATTCCCTTGTTCAAGTGCACTATGCCAGAAATTTCCAAACACAAATTACCCCGACCGTAACGCAGAGAAACACGCTCATCGCAGCAGGGTGTTATATAGTAGCCATCGCTATTCTGTGGTATGTAGCTGTGGTGCACCCCTTTTATGTCTTAAAATTCCAAAATTCCAGGCATGTACCATTTTTGTCATGGATCAGTGAGCAGGCTTTTTTCATATCGATCTTATATAATAAACGATGAATTTATTCTCCAGTATACCCCTTCAAGTAAGCTCTTACGTCTACTTTTCCCTGTTGAAGCGATGTATGAATGATGAACGGTCCAGGCTCCTCACAGTGGGCTTTCACGAGGTAAGATCGCGTCAACGCACTTACTTCCCTATAAGCTTCTCGCTCATACGTATAATTACAGATGAGTCACGCTATTATGGGAGTCCTGACATGCGCAACCATCCACTCCATCGAACTTGATCGTATGTCCTTTCACTGTGTATACCAGCATCTCGCTGATGCTACAACCTTGACAGCGGACGAGGGTGGAGAGACACGTATGTCAGGGGGAATACCATGGTTGACGCTGCCAGCTGGTTATCTGGGCTCATCTTTTATCGGTGCATGCTTGATTGCATGCGGGTTCGACACCAACGCTAGCAAAATTGCCTCGATAGTAATGGCTGTTTTCTTTTTGTTTACGCTTTGGTGGGCAAAGCGCAATTGGTTGTGCGTTCTCTCCGTGCATAATGCTTTTAGATTTTTCGTGACTTTGTTGGGTATCATCCTATTCATCTCATAGGTCTTGGGTTTTGATCCTGGGCATGTCCGGCCTGATCATCTTATTTTGGTTCGTCGGTGGCGGAGTCGCTCTTCGATATTTCGTAAGTTTCTCGTTGGCACGCCCAGTTACCGCAAGTTGATCGCGTAATTCCTTCAAGGTATTATTTATAGGAGTCATGTCATGCATGTATGCCCTATGGGATGTCATCGGTGTGCCTGCCTAGTTTTTTCACCATAAACATCCTCTATAACTATATCGACGAAATTTCAGATGATACGATAGCCCGGAAAGTCAATTCTTCAGATGCTTCAGCATTTGCAAATATCTGCGGGTGTTTCCCCTCACGAGGTTCGTGCTTGTTTCAATTTACCTATCCCCCTCCCTCATCTGTCACGTCACTTTAGTGTGGGGAGTTATATGGTTGATCCAAGCGGCTATCTTTTTTGCCCTAGGAATCATAGTGGGATTGGTGGCATTTAAAGTAAGTACCCCCGCTATCTTCTTTTTGCAAGTTACTTGGTCTGAGGGTAGGTACATAGGAATCGGCTGCGCAACAGAAAATAGAGTCATCCCATTTTCTTCCCGTTCCTGGCTCATCTTCAGGGTCATTGTCGACGTCCCCCAGTATTCTCGCGGCAACACTTGTCTCCTTTGGCCTAGGAGCACTAAGCTTCCTATGAACCATTACATCTTGTAAATCTTGTAACTATCTTGATCTTTGAAAGCTTGGGATCTTATTACGCTGAAGACAGACTACTGTAATGCATCCTTAGTGTAAAATCAATCATAAGATTGTAGGATACCCTAAATTCAGATCCATGTGTGCATTTGCTAAATGAGTAGTTCTGACAGAAGCCTGTACAAAGATAATACAGGTGTATGTAGAGTGTAACTAGAGGTTATGTGTGCATGCCGCTAACGATTGGGCACTACATTTTGAGACAGGGTTTGAGAGATTTGGCGCAGACTTTGGTCTTTCTCCTTGTAAGGGTTTGACTTTGCTATGTAGCTCGGGCAGTATGGGTAGTATTTAATAGTATCTACAGACAATGGGGCTGCAATCACAGTACTGGCTATAGTAAGCCTACTTCAAGTAGTGCTGATGTTGATCAAATTGACCTTAATGATGCCGCTATAGAAGTTATCAGTGGATGGCTGACAGAAAGCACTGCTAATACATGTATTAGTTAAGCACTAATGTGGATGAAACTGACTCCCAAGCAACTCCTGAGGTTTACCTCGGGTCGCAAGCCACATTGTCAAGTGCCGCAGCTGCATCTCTGAAAACAGCTTTTGACCGTCACAAGATTGTTCAGTGAAGAGGATCGACCACTGGGTTGTTTAGCGGGCCGGCGCCGAAGACTTTGAGCGTCGCTGGTACACAATTAGGGGCAGACCCAGAACCACCAGAATCGTTGACTGAAGCGCCTCGAGGACTCTGGAGGGGCTTCGACTCGATTCCCATGGATACCTCGCTTCTCCTTCTTGTTCGGTGTATCTCCCTAGGCCCGCTCCGTTGTCCTCCATGAGATTACTTGAGACACTCTATTTCGCGGTCCCGACTCCCGAGGCAATATATGAGGGTAGCAGCTACTACTAACTCTGAGCTCCGATCACGTGCAGTCAGGAGGCTCGAGGCTCGAGTTCCTTGGTGCAAGAAAGTCAGGATGTCCCAGAGTTTTGGTCACTTACATATCAAATCTATCTTACTTGTGCTGGGGCTAGAACCGTGAAGGAATCAACTTCAAATCGAGTTGAGAGAAAGACATCACCGTCATCAGTCCAGAGTTGTTGTCGATTCTCCCACGATTCTCGCTGATCCTGAGCCGACAATCGCGCTATGTTATATGTACTCTGACCCCTTTATGCCACGCGTACTTGTCATCTCCGGATCTAGATCTTCAATCAGCCCCCCAAATTTAGGATAATTGCAAGGTCAAGAGCAGAAAAGCGAAGGACAGATCCATTACTAGAGCGAAGGAGAAGGGTCTCTTGATGGTATGCGATTGCCTCACTCAGATCCTCCCCAACTTCCTGGACTGTGCATAGCACCTCCAAGATTGTTGATATACAGGGTGGCCAGGAGGGCAAAGCTCAAGGGCCTCACCGTAGTACATAATTGCCTCCTCAAGATCCTCCATCTGATCTGAAAGTACAAACTGAGTCCTGATAGCACTCGCAAGACTGTCGAGAGATGGTGTGATGGACCAGCAGGATGAAGAGAGAGCATGACGATACAGTGTGATTGCCTACTTCAAATCATCTATCCTCCCCGAAACGAGAAACAAGGAATTATTGAGATGTCCAGCAGGGATTAACCTGGCAGGTGACGACCACCGTACATGTGGATATACTTACTTACGAGATGCCATTGACCCTTTACAATTGATCACGTTTAAGTGGCGCCAGTGGACGTTACGTCTGGCAGTTTTTCCGCCCCGGAGTTGACCCGCAGATAACAAGAGCCTCTTCAGAGTGCCTAGTTGCCTCTTTAAAGCCCTCCGACTTCCCCTGTTTGCTCGAATCGATTCATCAGACAATCTGAAAGATTGTCAAGAGAGAAAGAGCGACCGGGATGACCAAGAGGGCATGATCGAAGTGCCTGTCGACTGGATAGCACTGCATTCTATAAATGCTCCATTCTCCCCAGCCTTCGGGACTGTTCTTCACGGTAATTGAAAGGCCACGAAGAGTCGAGAAGCGTTTTGGGTGGCCAGGAGGGCGAAGAGCGCAAGCTCCTGGCATGCAGGCACCCAATTGCCTCATTCAGATCTTCATATCTTCTAAGCTCTGTAACTGCTCAGATCACATTTGTGGGTGGGAGACTGTGATAGACGAAGAGCGGCTGGGATCACCAGGAGGGGTAAGATCCAGGGCCTTGCGATAGTACATGATTGCCTTCTCGAGGTCCTCCGCGTCTAAACATTCGAATCGATTGGTAGATAGGGCATGCACGAGATGATGAGACGAGCAAATGGTCAGAGGCTGTATAACGCGATCCATCACTGTTTCAAGATCGTCCATTTTCTTAGCCTGAGCGAAATCGAACATCACATTTTTGAGTTCGTGGAGAGCTGCGGCACGATCAAGATGACGAGATGGACACTGCATGAAGGCTTCGCGATAGAACGGGCCTCATCCTGCCTTATCCATTCTCAATTCAAGTAGATGGTACTGGAATCAGTGTTGATCGGACCTGTGAAAGATATGGAGCGGCGAGAATTAAATGCCACGAGGGGACAAATTAAGGGCTTGTCGATGGAGAGTACTTATTTCTTTCAATGGCCTGAACCGAGCAGTCAACACAATAGCAAAGTCAAAAAGTGGAGGAATTGCGGATGGAGTATCCTTCGGAACTACCTCGCGACATCGTGTAATCGCCTCTATTCTCCCGCTGACTTGGAAGCAACTCCATGAATTCGAAGCTTGCTCAGCTATGTAGGTGGCGGCCTAAGCACGCAACATGATGTGAATCGTCACGATGTGATTCCGGCAACACGGCATCCGCGAGTCCACGAGCTCCTTACCGTCTAGCTAGACCAGTGACCGATCATGTACATGAGTATCGACGCCCGCTCATACATGGAAGAGGGAGGTTACGAACCGTCTAACTGGCCGGTCATGAACGCAAAACTTTCGCCTTAGATCGTGATAATTGACACAGCCGGGCTGTACGCGGGAATATATTTTTTGTTATGGGCACGGGTTAGTAATATTACTGTCACGATCATCTCTGGTCATGTCATCTACCTTCAAGCAGCTTCAAGAGCACACACTTTATCCCCATCACGAAATTTCTTACCATGATGATTTATCGATGATACATGATGATGATAAACTGGCTTATCTAAACTGGAGATGACAATGCCATATCTGGTGATATCGCTTAGATTGGCCCATATAAAATCCTACTGATTCAGAATTCCAACTACAGATTCAAGTTGATCACCAACAGTGACGCTCGTAGTATCATCTTTGACCACTGAAATGTCTTCTCTTTTTACTCCTCTAACAGTTGGTACCGTAACGCTTCGCAACCGCGTTGGCATGGCTGCCTTGACCCGCAACCGCGCAGTTGACACCGTTCCGACCGACCTGATGACGGAATACTATGTACAGCGCGCCGTTGGAGGTGCGGGTCTCATTGTCACCGAAGGTATCCTTGTATCGCGTCAAGGGTTCGTGAATCCTCCCTGCACTTGATCACGGTTGGTCTGATCTATTCCTTTAGGACGGAATGGCCACTTGCCCCCGGTATCTGGAATAAAGATCAAGTAGCAGGATGGAAGAAGATAACAGATGCTGTGCATGGTGCTGGTTCCTCTATCTATGCCCAGGTCGGTTATCATTTCTCTGTTGTTTACGGTACTATTATCTGACCATTTCGATAGTTATGGCATGGTATGTAAAAATAAACTTACTTTACTAACAGAGAAGGTCTAATTGATCAACTGATAGTTGGCCGTGTGGCTCACCCAGACACTGCCCAGCAGAAGCTAGCTGGTACCGTAAGTAACTCCCCTATTACTCCGAAATATATTATTTCATCGAGGCCTTCCTTAGCCTGTCTATGGACCCTCCGCTATATCAGCCCGGGGAGGAAAGTTTCGCGAGCTCCCTGGACTACCCGGATATGTGACGGTCAGCCCAACGTCTGTATACGTGATTCAGTGACTGATAACCTCAGGGTGCTTTAGCCTACCGCCATCCCAGACCCTTGGACTATTGTCGCGGATTTTAAGCAGGCTGCTATCAATGCTAAAGAAGCTGGTTTTGATGGCGTGGAATGTACATATATTTTTTATTGCTTCCTGCGAACACTCGCTAATTACGTGTCTTTCCAGTGCACGGTGCAAATGGCTACCTACCTCATCAGTTCCTTGATAGTACCTCCAACTTGCGAACAGACGAGTGGGGCGGCAGTATCGAGAATCGTGCTCGGTTTGGGCTCGAGGTTCTCAAAGTTTTTAAGGAGATATTTGGGCCGAACGTCGCGATTAAAGTTAGCCCTTGTGGGGGGTACAATGATATGGGGTAAGCTTCGAAGACTACCACTAGATTTGCATTAATTTAATGCCCACCTAGCATGCCGCTCCAAGAGACTCTTGACACCTACAAGTACTTCCTGAGTGAGGCCGATAAGCTCCAACTCTCATACATATGTCTAGTCCGGTACTCGCCTGCTTTTGAAGTTGAATTTGATGGTATGTCCATCAACAACTGCCGTGAAAAATCATGATAACACTCATGACTTGCACCCCGATTTTTACAGGGAAGAAGCGTTCCACCTTCCATGACGTCCTGGAATCATACCGTCCGGTCATCAAAAATGCGAAGCTTTACCTCAATGGCGGAGTGTCCCCCGCAGAGGGCGCCGAGCTTGTTGAATCTGGAAAAATCGATGCGATATCTATCGGATTCCTATATATATCACACCCAGACCTTGTGAAGCGTGTGCAGAATGGGAAACCGCTCGACAATACTATTGACATTCCACATATGCAGACAGGAAAAAATGGCACTGACTTTAGAGTTGGGTATACGGATTATCCTGTGGCGGTTTACGAATAGCCAAATTAATTAGCTGCCGTACTGAATGTACTATACTTCTCTGCGTATCGTATTTTATCGTGTCACATCTATCGAATTAGAATGTCGAACTACTATTTGGTCTCGATTAGATTGTAATTGGTGCTGAAGTGTTAGCAAGTGCTTTCCAAGTTGTTTTGTTGTGATTGAACAGATCACTATGATATGTGTAGAGACGTTGTACCAACGAGCATTGGGATGATGGCGCTTCTTTTGCTTCACTACCGTGACGCACGTATCAAGAATATTAGACTATTCTAACCATATTTTGGACGGTCATCAATGGGCTGATACACTATACGTGTTTACAGGGGTTACCATACCAGAGGGAGTGCATTCAAAATTCTCCGAGTTTATTAAGTAGCCTTGGCGAGAGTCATCAGTTCAGCGCCTACGTTCATAACCCCTGTTCCCCCTATCCCTATCCTTATCTCCGTCCCTGTTCCTAGAATCCCTTCCCTCCCTCGCATCTCTCCGAGGAGATCGCATTCTGTCCGCCCTCTCCCGGTACCCACCCCTCTCCCTGTCCCTAGAATCAGCCCTTCGTCCAACGGGCGACCGAGACTTCAGTTTTCTCTCACCCCTCCCATTATGCGGCGGTGGCGACCTTGACCTCGCATCCCTCCCCTTCACAATGGATGGTCGACGTTCACGGGGGTCATCAGCAGATCGTTCTCTCGCACGAGGCGGAGGTGAATCACGGCGCCGTCGCTCGTCCTCGTATCGAGGACGAGGGGGCGCTGGGGAGTAATCCCGCCTTCGAGGGGGCGGTGATGGAGGGGGAGGGGGAGTCCGTGACTCTCCACGTTTTCGCCGAGGTGGTGTGCGAGATCTTGACCGACGGCGAGGTGGAGTTGGAGAGCGACGCCTCCGATGCTGGTAATCGTCAGAATCAGGTTCGGACTCGGATAGACTGCCATCCGAATCCGAAGAGTCAGAGTCAGAATCCGAATCAGAGTCAGAGTCGGAGTCAGAGTCAGACGACTCCGCCTCGAGCATGGCACGTCGTTGTTCCATGATAACTTTGGGAGCATTCTGAGAGACGTTGAAGGTCAAATCACTTCCGTGTGGGCGACGACAATACATACCTTCAGATATTCTCGCATGTCTTCCGTGATAACACCTAGACCGATACTCGTGAAATAGTTGATGGCAAACCTGGTGTTCTTAGGCACATCCACAGGAAACATTCCTGCACATCCATGTTTGACTTCCGGATCTTGGAAGCGCTTGGCGAGCGCCTTCAAGCCCATACTTTCCATCATCTCGTTCATGAGGATCTTTATGAAGATACGGCTACTGGATGTTGTATCGTCTTCGTTGATCTTCACACATTGAAACACCATCCATGAGATAGAGTCTGTTCCGAACAGATGTCCGAAGAAGCGCGCAATGTTGCGCAAGCGATTGGTCTCGTATCGATGGATGGTAGTGTAGTAGTTCGTGAAAGCTGCCTCGAAGCAATCTGTCCACACGCGATTGAGCTTGCTGAACCGTTCACCGACGAGTCCATAAAACGTGGAATATGAACGCTCTTGGGAGCAACACTCGATGATCATATTCACCATCTCAATCTATAAGTCAGCAAATGCCAGTGAGCTCCCCGGTGTCTCCATGGATCATACAGCACATACCTCCTGGCCCTCTTGAAGCTGAACTTTCAATAGCTTATGGACTGCTTCTTCGTAATTAAGGGCGTTCATGATCGTCAGATAGATCGTACGACGCAGATTGACGAGGTTGGTCTCGGTACGATCCTCAATGACCTCCATGGTTTCTGCGACTAGCTGAGTAAAAGGTACATTTTTGGATAGGGAATAAAATATACCTTGTTCTTCTTCCTCATCACTGGACTCATCAGAACCTGACCCTTCCTCATCGTCAGATTCTTCGCCGAGGATTTCAGCCTTGATAGACTTGTATTTTTCTTCATTGTCCAGATAATTTGGATCGAACTTGAATATATCTAATTGCCATCATTGATACCAAGCAGGCCCACAAAGTACGATAACACTTACTGAGTCCTTCCTGGACCTGCAATTCTTCTTCCAGCTGGATTTGGTGGGTAATTTGCTCTTCTTCTTCTACCAAGTCTAATCCTTCCGGTAGGATTGGATTGTCCTTGAACTTATCCTTCCGGACTTGCATCAAGACTTCAATCATGTACTGCACACGTTGGCTGATGCTGCCTTCATTCAAAACAGCGCGAAACCGCTCAAAAACGATGGTGTTCGCTTTGGGAGAGTTCTCTGTAAGGAAAGCGCCAACCTCGCGCATGAAACCAACCGCAATCTCAATAGAGTCGTCAGTTGGGTGTTCTAGTAGAAGCATGAGAATTTGGAGGGCTATGATTTCGTGGGCTACAGCCTGATTCACAAGGTGGGCGATAAAGGTGGTAGTTGAATGGCAGACAATCTATCGAACAGTTGTATGATCGACTGGGGGTAAAATTTGTGACTGTGCATCGTACCTTGTCATTACGCTTAAATGACCGTCTGAACTGACTGATGAGCCTTGTGAGTACCAATTCGCCGACCTGTGGTAGTTTCGAATTGATGATTGCGACCAAAGCAGCAAATACGGGGGTAAAAGGTAAACTAGCTGCCTGGGCCTTCATGATGCTTCTGGCGAATAAACCCCTTCCACGGATGAGATTCTCTTCGAATAGCTCAGGTACAACCTGCTTTATGTTGACACTGTTGACTCGATTGACAAAACCAGTGAGAGATTTCCGCAGTGCGTCCCATGAAAGACGTTGGAACTCGACACTGGCTTTGTCGTGTGAAGCAGCTTCTCGAAGAGCCCGTAGCCGCGCAGGGGGCATATATACTCCACCAGATTTTGAATTGGTGAGTTTTGCAAACTCAGCTTGGGCATCGAAAGGTTTGCTCTCTTTTGGTCTCTCAGCCTTCTCCAACTCCATGGCGGCTACCCGAGCCGCGAGTTGTCGCTCTCGTTCGGCTCGACGGACGGGATCAACGTCACTGACTCTCTGAATTTCAATGAAACGTGTGTCTGGAGGTGATTCAGATCTGCGACGAGATGTAGGAGGTGCACCATCATCGCCTTTTGGTGAGCGAGAGCGAGAGCTGTGTAAAAGTAAGTCCACATTTAAACGTGAAATCTTAGAGCAATGTACCGTTTTCTTTTGTGGGCATTATCTATAGAAATTGGAGGGGACATGACAGCAGCCGACATCTTAGGAGTGACTTAGTCCGGTGGTCGTCGCTGTGCAAGTTGAGAATAATGTTTGGCCTTGTTTACCACAGATTTTTTAAGTTGAAGTCTTCAAGTTTCGGGAAGTTCAAGTTTGTCTCTATCACAAAAGTTGCGCTGCGAACCTTATTCTCTTGTAAATGCACACATATTCATATTCCTGATAACTCAATGGAGGTTCCGACATACGGATAAGGCGATTATTCGGTAAAGTGACCATCTATGCGACCAGTGAGTGAAGAATATCTCTAGGTATCTTGGCGACGAAATGAAGTCTTTTACTGTAAGTGCCCAGGACGAAATGAAGTCTTTTAATGATTCCATGTACCATAGCAGAACAACAGAGAACAACTGCGTTTTTTTGGTTCCGGTCTAATAATAGGATTAGACTGCAACTGAATCACATGAGCCTCGTCATGTTCTTTACCACACTGATCTCCTCTCTAACCAGCAGAATACGCCTGTGGATATCAAAATACAGCATGGCACAGCTGGAAGCGATACCTTCTGTTTCGCGGGTAAGAGAGGCAAACAACTCTCATCACTCAAGCTAAACACCCAGAGCAGTTGAGTGAACATGTTGTCAGAGTGCTTGGTCAGGTAGGTGGATAAGCGTACTTCGCTAATCATGGGTTTATACATGCTAATACGGTGTAGAATCCTGGCAAGTTTACTCTACAAGGTGTGTATGATCATACTAGTAGATCATCGCAAATTAACATCTTCACTCATAGGCACCAACACCTATATCATAGGGAAACATAACCCGTACATCCTAATTGACACAGGCGAAGGTCGTGAAGAGTACATCTCATTTCTTGAGTCTGCATTTCGGGACACAGCCAATCTTCACAACACATATGAACCCGATGTTTCTGACATTATAATATCACACTGGCACCCAGACCACGTCAATGGTCTCCCAACCGTCCTATCCCTTTTGCGCCGACTATGGGAAGAACGTAATCCCACTCTGCCGTTCACTGCCCCACGATTACACAAATTTCCCAGAGCTCCCGACGCTCCACCTTCATCGCACGGCACACCTGACACACTCCCGTCGATAATTGACACTCTTTCCCCCAGTTTATATACGCCGAGCCCAACGGGTCACACATTCCACAATCTTCATGACTCCCAGGTCATAACACATCTCTCGCTCCGCGTCCTACACACTCCAGGCCACACGGACGACTCCATAGCCTTGTATATTCCTCAAGACCGCGCATTGTACACCAGTGATACTGTGCTCGGCCAAGGGACTGCGGTGTTCGAAGACCTCGCGTTATATCTAAACAGCTTGAATTCCATGCTTCAGTTTGGTGACTCCGAGCCGGAAAAGACGTACGATGCAGTCTACCCGGGACACGGCCCTGTCGTTCCCGATGGTAAAAAGCTTATCAGCGGTTACATCGCACACCGCCTGGAACGCGAAGCTCAGATCCTCCAAGTTCTCAAGTCCCCTCTACCACTGGCAGGCAGTGTGGATTTGCCAGGTTCACCAACGAATTACTGGACGACATGGACCATCGTGACAACGATTTATGCTGAGTACCCGCAGTCATTGTGGCTTCCTGCTGCGCATGGGGTTGATTTGCACCTGAAGAAGCTGGAGGGTGAAGGAGTGGTGAGACGGGTTGGTGGAGAGGGAAAAGATACACGCTGGGAAGTGCTTGATATTCTAGCTACTGCTCCCGTCGACCATCAAACCACTCGAGTGACAGGGAAGTGATCAATCGTGGATTAGTGTACAATGCATCGTTACGAATCGTCCAATACCCTATTGTAGTAGTATCCAGACTTGCGTGTTGTATTGTCGATCATTGCAAGGCCCGATATTCGACAACTCAGACAAATATTCGCTTTTTCAACACTACGTTCCGACTCGGAAGACACTGGGGCCAGCTATTACATACAAGCTATAGGAAAGAAAGCTTACCGAGATGTGGTATACTCCGAGAGGCATACTTAGTGATCAACACCAGTGGCATTGTACACCGCCGAAGTATCCAGACCAGATCCCTCGTTTTGACTAGCATACAAATCGCAGTTCGAAGATGTAGGTCATGGCGAGTGGGTGACCAGTGCCACGATGTCACGGTTCGAGTTCAATGTTGAATGCTGTCCCAGGTGGAAATTGCAATAGTCAGATGGTAAATAGTTGGATCTCTTCACGTGGTAACATACTACCAGGCCGTAACTTCCCCGAGTCCGAGTCATGCCAGGTCAGGGTGGCCGGGTTTGGCTCGGGTATACTAGTAAGTGAGAATAATCAGGGTTGTCCTCCACTATGATCACTGTCACTTTTGTGAGAGATATGATTTCCCTTCTTTTTGCTTGTTTTGCTCAGAGTGATACAACTTACAAGTAGATTCGTCACGGAGAATCTGAGGATAATCCAGTGAGTCCATACTCGTTTGGTCTCTACGGATTCAAATTTGTGGCTAATTCATGATCAGCGTGGCATCTGGGCGGGTTGGAAGGATGCTCCCCTTTCAGCACTAGGTATGTGTCAGTGATACACTTGTGTTAAAATCGATCATAAAGATCGCGCCGATGGCTCAATCAAGGAAGAAAGGTATGACGTACAAGAATGCATGATGCTGTAGCGCTCACTCCATACCTATTACCAGCAAGCTCAAGCTGCCGGAAAGGCATTTTCCAGTCTGAAAGTTGATTATATCTACGCATCACCTCTTCTCAGGGCTTGCGCAACTGGTCAAGCCGTCCGTGACGCCCAGCCCAACCCTCATCCTCCTTTCATTCTCAATCCAAATCTCCGGGAACAGCATTTCGGTATTGCAGAAGGTCATCCATGGGTGCTGGATGTTCCTGAAGGCCAAACAGAGGAAGATTCATTTGCAAAGAATATTTTTCCCGTTTTGTTCTCACGCAGTGCGAAGTTCCCCGACGGCGAAAGCCTTGATGATCTGGCGCGTCGTGCAGAGGTTGGAATCAGGGAATGTGTGCTACCACACGTACTGGAGGACGGCGTACACGTCGTCATTGCTAGCCATGGCTTGTGTATCAGCGAATTGGTCGCGGCTCTGCTGCGTCTGGACTCTGATTCGCCTGGCGATGTGACTTACCGCGGATTGATGAACACGGCTTGGATTCGCGCGATAGTTTCTGTCAAGGTAATAAGACGATACCCGCAGTAATGTTGAATACTGACTAGTGCGTCTGCTAGGATGGTCATTCTGGATCTGTAGATCCCGCCGATCCTCCTCCACTGGCGGCTCGCGTCACAGATCTAAACGTGCATGACCATTTGATTGATGTCGTATGCACTTTCTAATCTCATTGGTTGACTGATCTGACAATGAGCCTACATTTCAGACCTCTGTTGCTGAAGATGAAGAGACGCAAGCCGCTGCCAGTGCACGTGCATTCTTCGGGGGTGGAGATGTAAACTCTGCAGCTGTATCTGAGCCTCTTAAGAATGCAAACTTGTGAAACTCGTTATATAAACGACCAGTAACCTTACTAGTAGTAGGTCGCGTGGCCATTCTACGGGACCAGGGATAGAGACATAATTTTTCATGCTTATGTACTAGGTTCAAGGACTGGTTTGCATAACTGTAGTACAGGTGTTGCCCTGGTTTGTGCTAAACAACTTTCGCGCGACCATCGATCAAGGTCCTCGACATGAATCTTGAGATACTAAAGCCATGTCAGCCGCAAATGAAGTCTGCTCCCTCGACAGGTGCGCTCTTGCGCTTGTCCGCAATTTATCACGATAGCCGATATCGACATCGACCCGAGGGCAAACTGATTCAGCAATAGGCTACTTCAAGACTACATGGCGGGAATATTATATACAGTAACTAATATATAACCCAGGAAGCTCGATTTGCCTGGTGATCATCTTCTAACCTAAAATTAGGATAGCAAGCTGGTCACCAGGGAAAAAAGAGAGCGGAGAAAACTCCGCATAACAAAAAATTATTGGTGAAGCAGGGTGGAATGCGCCCAGAAGAAGAAAAAAAAAGAAAAGAAAGAAAAAGAGAGCTTTTAAGGCATCATCAGATGGTCAAGTAAATTGCACCCACTCGTACCGACCAGCGTTCCCAAGGTTTCAGCCTTGGAGCCGAGAAGGGGAGTGGGGGACCATCCTAGCCCCGGTGCAACGTGGGGGCAATGATGTTGGTGGTCCCTCCGCGACGGTGGACCCCGCACACGCTTTAACCCATCGTGCCCGTCATCACCCGCCGTGACCAAAAAATGTAGGGGATGGACAATGATGGGGGGCAATGATGTTGGCAATCCGTCCAACCACGGAGGAAAGCCTCACATGCTTAATCCCATCACGCCCGCCAGGTCCAGGGGTCGGCCAGGTCCACTCCCGAGGTCGGCCAAGGTCCTCGCCAGGTAGTTTGAGGTCCAGAGCAGGTCCAGGAAGGCGGCGGGCGAGGAAGGTCTTGGGCGAGGTGCTGTAAAGGCGAGGTCATGGCAGAAATGGAGAAACGTACGTCAGCCAAGATAGAAGATATCAATGGCAAGGTCTTCAAGTTCTGTTGACCGAGTGTCAGTGATAAGGGTGATGAGGACAATAGCGAGGACGTACCTATTGGTGTTTCTGCTAGTTGGCGGGGCCGGCGGGAAAAAATAGGGTATGAGGGGATGAGAGGTTCGCGTCGTTCGAACGAATAAACTCACTGTTCAAGTTGTGTAGGTGATGAGGGAAGGGTGAGGAGATTGTAGAGGGTGGTGACATAGAAGTCGAGAGGCAAAAGAGGATGGGTGAATTTAACAGACATGCAGAGTTCTTATAGGCAAGAGGGGGCTGACATTGAATGTTATTGAATTCGCGAAACTCTAAATCGTTGTTTAACGATCGACAACATAGCCCCGAAATGGAAAGTCCAGACCCTCTTTAGTCCAATTCTATTTTTAACCCGGGGGTGAATTACCTCTAGATCTGCGGAACGACCCTTGGGACGCCACTTCCTGGCGTTTCTTCCGAGGTCTTGTCAATTTATTGCCAACTTATTGCTCAAGTGAAATTATACAGAGCGTGTTGTTCTAACGACTCTAAAGGGTTTGTATGAGAAAGACATAGACAGCTGGCTGCAGTTAAACCAAACATAATAGAAAGCGGTGAGATAAGAAAGGTAGCGGGGTATTTTTGACCTAGCAAAAGGTATCACTGGCTTCCAAACGATCAGCAATAATGAAAGTCTCGCTGTGCGCAGAAATCTACGATGTTGCCTGCGATTCACATTCAACTAATCACACATCAGCCCTGTCCACACATCACTAAGATACTACTTACAAAAGATCTGGACGAATTCGCCCTCTCCATTGACATCTGAATACTTGATACCGTCGCGCTTACAAGCGGTTTCGATTGAACTCATATCGTACGCATTCCATGTTTGCCCATTTGAAGTTACTATGTTTGTTATTTTGCGTGGCGACCTCCTAATGGATATGGCCAAGGCTAAAAGAAATGCATTGCGATCAGCATCGCTACGTCGCATCTCCCAATACCCATAATAATCAGATATAGCGAGCTTCGTCAGGGACGCAGGAAGGATGGAAAATGCCAAAGGGTCGAAGCACATGTGGTTCGATACCTGCAGTTCATGCAATGCAGGTAGACTTCGCAACAGCTGTGCGTATGCGCTGCGTACATGACTAAACACACTGATGTTGTGCAATCGTAGACTTCGAAGGCTGGTATTTGAACTGCAATCAAATGCCGGTGGTCTCCGCGAGAAGAATGGAGCTGGTTGCAAAAACCCTCCAATGAACCGAATGTCCAAGTGATGGACAGTGTCCAAACACATTGTCAATGTTTGGGCAAAATGCCCAACACCATCCTCGTGGCTGTTATCGAAACGAACAGTTTGCAGATTGTGCTTTGGGAGATCAAGGGAAAACTGCATGGTAGCACAGTCGCGGAGGTGTAGGTTTTTCAGCTTGGGAAACTGTCCCAGAATCGTCGGCAATATGCCTGGTGCGAAGGTCGTCGCAAAAGTCGAGATATTTGGAAGTGGTATGTCCCACAGCACGAGAGGGGACTGGGCCATAAATAAAGTCTTCAGGTTTGGCGTCAGCGTAAGGAACTGCGTTAAGCCAAGCTCCAGGGGATCCGAATCGCTGCACAGCTGATAATCTAATGCGGCTGCATGGATGAATTGGCCAACTTCTGGCCTAGCCTCCATCGTACGAAGCAGTAGACGCAGGCTGCCCGCACAAGACGTGGGATGTTTCCGTCCTTTCCAACCAGTGAAATCAAGCTGAATTTCTCGATACAAGACCCGCTCGATTACCTTGCGGACGTAAGAACAGACTTGTGAAAATGAGCTGAGCCAAAAACGCGCTGTGTTAAAGTCCGAATGTCGCTTATCGATAAAACGCGCTGCGGCCTCCAGAACGGGAGTAGTATCACGTAAAAACGTGGCGATATGCTCGAGAATTTCGAGTGGGAGATCAAGGAATACAATTCGGGCTTCTCTCTCCGGGTTTCCTAATAACGGATCGCGTACTTAAGAATACGTGTCACGGAAAGTGAGAAATCATTCTTACTGAAAGCGTAACCCTTGATAACAACCTCACTGCACGAGTCTGTATCGGACGATGTGGTCGACCCCGTATCCTCCCGATCAGAATCTTGGTCCAAGTTATCCTCGGGGGAGCTAACGACTGAGCCTGATCCTGCCGAACGTGATGTGTAACGACTGTGAAGTCTTTTGGCGAAAACAGTCAAGTTTGCTAGTGGGGGAGACTTCCGAGACACGAGTGATTTCTGTACATGAAGACGCGTTCAGTGCGAGTGACGCGAAGGTGTATACCAGGAGTAACCCTCAAAACTCACAGCATATTTTGCACGGGAAAGCGGGGAGATCATGACTGGCGGAATAAATACGACGGCTACCTAACGCGACTACGATCCAAGAGGACGACAAGTGGTGAGGATGTGGGAAGAGCTTGACAAGGTGCTACTCATCGCACTGTCCCATTTTGAACTTGAATATCCACGTGAGCGTTGAACGCGAATCAGGCCGCATCTCCAGCGTCACGGTGGCGTCAGAGCACTGAGGTGCTTTCGCTTGCCAGGCTACACACAGCAACGATATTCGAATCCATGAATACAAGTATATTTAAGTAGCAGATTAGGGACAGGGAATCTATGTATAGGATGCTAATGGTATGGCAGACAATATAGCAGGCACAACAAGGAGAAATCATACAACAAAAGTACAGAAAAACGTGAAAAGAAACCGAAACAACAACGACATCAGAGCTCGTCGTCAGTTTCCTCGCCTCGCTTCTTCCGTGCAATTCGCTCCTTCTTGGCCTGGAAGTAAACATCCAATCAGTATACAGCGAAACTTCTCGTCGGGATATGTACAAACCTTGCGTGCCTCACTGGCTGTGAGCTTTTTCATCTTTTTGCTGTCAATCTTGTTGCCCATGGCATCGTACATTGTGTCCTCCTCCCCATCATTCTTGTCGATGCGAGGACCTGATCCCTGGCCCTCAACCCAGTTGTGGCCAGATGCCTCCAAGTAGCCATCGCGCATAGCCCACACTCTAAAAACCATGGTATCAGACATCGCACATATTAAACGGTGAAATTGACATACTCCTTACACAGCGACTCGGAGAAGTCACGGTTGTGTGTAATCACAAGAACACCACCCTCGAAGACCTTCAGTGCTTCAATAAGAGCGGCAAGCGATTCACGGTCGAGATAGTCTGATCAAAAAGGAGTAAGCATAAGGCCGAAATGCTACGACCAAATAGACATACTAGTAGGCTCGTCCATGCAAATGACATGGGGACGACGCCATGTGGCCGCACCCAACACGATCTTCACCTTCTGACCACCAGACAGACCCCTCATGGTGTTGTGCGAGACAAACTCAGGCTCCAGGCCAAAGTCAGCAAAGTGTTTCTCAATTTCTCGTCGGACGAGGGGGCGTAAAAGGCCCAGGCGTTGAGCTTCCCGAGTATCAACCTCGAGGACTTTCTGCAAACGCATATTCACGTCAACATGTAACTCCAGATGTCAAGCCGGATCCGAACTAACCTTCTCGAAACCACGCTTGATGAGGTCGTCCCGCGGCAACCAGATATTCTCGGACGAGCTAAGACCCTTGAACGATACCTCGTACTCGTAGGACTGCTTGAGCTTCTTCCTTGCCACGATCTCGTCAATGAGCCTCTTCTGCCCCTCCACCACTACGGTTGCACCGTCCTTCATCCTTTGCGCTTCTTCCTCAGAAATTTGGCGGCTGGCCTTCATCATCTCCTCCAGATCCTCACCCGTCTGGTATCGCCACAGCATGTACTCGAGAGGCGTCTTGTCGAGGTGGTTATCGATATGGTGGAAAGCATGCTGTGCAACATAACCGATGACCAGGTTAGGGTGTTTCCAGATCTCACCACCCTTGTTTGGCTCCATGTCACCAATCAAGAGCTTAACGAGTGTCGACTTTCCGGAACCGTTGGGGCCGAGGACGGCTACACGCGAAGAGAGAGAAACTTGAAGGGTGATGTCGTACAGCTGCTGGACTGGCTGAGTAGGGTATTGGAAGCCAACTTTGCGCCTGTGAATGATGGGATTAGTTTCCTACTCCTGAAGCATAAAAGTTCGAGAATTTACATCTTAAGCAAACTCTTCTCCTTGGTCTTGACACCCTCGAGGAGAGGTGGGTCAGGGAGTTTGAACTTGTAGTCCTCCGCAGCCTCAAGCGTATAGTAAGATTTGGCCTCGGGGACCTGCTGGACGAACTTCTCAAGGTTACCACGGTATCTGCGGAGCTTGAAGCGGTTCAGATGGAGTACATCAGTGATGGTGTTGTTGAGGAAGCTCGAGTCGTGAGAAACGATGACTGTAACACACGGCT
>QOVE01007139.1:0-17104 GCA_003521275.1 Tricholoma sp. MG99 | reverse complement strand
CTCCTCTGGTAACATCAGCAGTGCAGACTCAGACAGACAAGGTGGTGTGTACTGTGATGGAGAGGACCACTATGAATATGCCTGACATGGCAGTATTGGAGTGGTGTTAGAGCACTGACAGGGTAAATTGTAACATCACATTACCATACAGCAGAGAGATTGTTGTGATAGCTGCAAGATTGCCCAGAAGCGCAGTGCCAAAGTTCTGGAGGACTGCCTGGTGTGCACTAACATCAGGAGTCTGAATCAGGGCCATAATAGTAGTACTTGATAACTTGCTGATAGCGGAGGAAAATGTTGAACATGCTGTAGATACTTATAGGTTATTTGGGGTTCTTGATCATCAAAGTCATCTGAAACAGGCGGGCCACCGCATCAAAAGTGATGGAGTCTAGAAGCAAGGATTGCCACTTGATCAGTGTTTGATCAGTGTAATTATAGAATTTTGATCTGAATGTTCTGATTGGCTGACTACATAACACGCATCTTCGGACAGTGAAGAAACATGACATGGCTTTTGTCGGGTGTAAGTTGGGCTCAGGCTGCCGTTCTGCTCAATGACCAAACCTCCACATTCAACTTGTATCTCATCAATGAGCAGAAATTTTTTAGGACAGGATTGACAAAATCATGTCTCACTCTCCACACTTCGGATTCAGTACACAGAACCAATGTTTTAGAAATACTATACCATTGGACATCTGAACGCGTGATTAACTCGAAAAGCATACACCATGAAGATGCTAGGAATGCCAGGGATGCCATGGAGACGACTTTGTCAGAAATTCATCTTCGAGACTTGTCATCACATGGTACCGTCATTGATAACATGAATAGCTATAGAATACGTGATTGTAGCCTGAGGCGGTGCCAATACCAGTGCCAGGGAACACTGCGACGACTGTGACGATATCGGCCGAAGGGTAAAGATGTAAAAGACTAAGGGGTTCGGGTGCCGGGGTTCGGGCAAGGGGAAGGCTTGACGTCGGACCTGGCTTGCACTGGCAGCAGACTCGGACGGGCTTCGAGGTTGTTTGTTACCGTGACATATCGTAACTTAGAGTTGGAAAGCACCAGGGAGCTTAGAACCTTAGAGGACGCGTCGACGGCCTGCCTGCCTGAGTGCGACTCGGATGAAGGTAAGGATGTAAAAGACTAAGTTACGGTGACAATGTTTGTCGCAGGCTAGGGATTAGATAGGAGGTGCCGGGGTTCGCGGTTCGGGCCAGCGGCCAGTACACGGGCTTCAAGGTTGTTTGTTATCGTAACTTGGAAAAGGGAGCTTGGACAACGGCCTGCCAGTGCGACCTCGGATCTGGATTCTGGATTTAGAAAAGTAAATGCTATGAAGGTTTCCGGCGAGAGGGAAAGCCTGTTCGATGGCTATGACTGGTCCCGGTGATTGATTGATATTCCTACTATGCCAGTGCCTTGAGGCTTACCCTGCGGGACGTCGGTATTGGAAGGCTCGGGTTTGCAGTGTATTAGCTCTGTTTTTTTTTTTTTTTGAGGGTTCAATGTTCAAGGGTTGCTGATCGGCCGACTCGGACGCAGTCACGGTGGAAAACACCATGGCCAGGTGCAAGGAAAAAGCCCGGGATTACCTGCTGACTTCAAGTTCCGAGTCTTCATGGCGAGCAACTGACGGTCGGTAAGAGAAGGCTTACCCGTGAAGGTAAATTGTTATCTGCGTCTCAGGCTTGCATTTTGTGTAAAATAAGACGAGGCAGTTGCCAACTGGATACGATACAACGCAAGCTCAGCATATACATGTACTACTCCGATCATACGCACCTCAGGCTTATGCGGAAGTGTGGCCTGACTTGGCTCCTTCGAAGAACATGAACTAGTTCAGCATCTTGCTATGGTCACGATGATAGAGAAGTTCGGTTCTAGCGCTGTCCACTTCCGAACCATGACACAAACCACAGAACAACGGCTGAACCTGCAAGTAATTATGTCCTGTACGTCTGGGTTAGGTTGCATGCTCATAAAATGATCGCGATCGGCTGTTGGTCACCGGCTTCGTCCATTAGCAACTGCGACCAGTCATAAATCCTCGAGATTCCGTCCGACGCCCCGATAGATGCCAGTGATGGCCAGTAGAAAATTGGGTATGGGTATTGCGGCATTTTGAGATGTTAGAAAGAACCGTAACCTGACCGCTTATGGATTAGTCCACTGCATTAGTTTGCGAATACATATTGTGCAAGAGACCAATCAACCACCTTTACGTGACTAGACAGTTCAAAGTGCACAAAAAATAAAATGCCGCGACAAAGTTTTGAATTTTGATGCTGGGAGTGTAAGGGCGGCAGGAATCTGACCATGGTTCTAGTCAATCTGAGGTAGATGTTGTTTGAGGTTAACTCGAGCGTCGACCCACTGGTTGTGTCGTTCCTGGATAAGTTGTTTTGCCAATGGACGCGTGTGGATTTTGCTGGCAAGACCGTGAGCTGTGTGGCCATAAGAAGCGCGTTTTGAAGGGATTCGTTTTGAAGGCTGATCATCATGGCTAGCGCCAGGCTTTCAAAACACTGCGAGCTTGTTTAAACGATGTATTCGGTTACTGGCATATCACCGTGTCGGTTTACAACTTCGACTGGACACTAGGAACCACATCGATATTCCACTCACAAAAGACACAATCATGGATCTCGCCTCTTAGTTCTACATAGTCCTCCATCAGCCTTTTTACACTAAACCCATTCATCAGCGCCACCTTGATACTGGGGCGGTTCTCAGCAAAGATCGTAGTGAGCATCCTGCGTGCGTCCATCCTCGGGACTGCCCAGTCCCAGAGTATCGTCGAAAGAGCTTCAGACATTATACGCTGGCCATGGTAGCTGGGTTTAAGGTAGCCTTACCCACATTGACCAGTCAGTCCGGACTCCACACCATATAAGAATTTACGCAGAGACATACCTCTGACGAACCAAACGATCTGTGGATCACCAACAGCGCAGCGCATATTCCGTTCCACATATCGCTTCTCCTCCTCCTCACCAACATCCCTCCCCGCCTCAGATATCGCCAGCTTCCTCCCGTCGTTGCACTTAAAAACGTCAATGTCGCCCACGAACACGTCCTCCCCGTTTTCCTGCACTTCACGGATAATCCGCACCGGGCAGCCATCCACCGTCACCAGGCCCGGGACTCCCTTCGCATTTGCCTCGGCAAGTTCTTTGAGGAGAGTATCGGAGCGTGCGCGTGCAGACGCGTACCACGCCTCCGCGTCCTCTGTGGATTGGATGCACCTGTTAGCCATCTTGTTCTCGCATGGAATACATGTAATTCGGGATACCTGGACGAAATGGGATCTGCAGCCATGAGAACCAGCGGTATATCCGTGGGTCGTTGAGGAAGGTGATGCAACACGCGATGTCGCTTTGTCGAGGGGGCGTCAGGATTATATTCTTGAGGTGCTTTAAACGCAGGAATGGCTCGCCTGTGCGAGGGTTTGTTTCTAGCGGGTACAGCTGGGGGTTGGCCATGGCTCACTCAGGAGGCTGGTGGTGGACGTCCGAGACCGTGGACCCTTGCATCGTGATGATTTTAATAAACGGTCAGGGGCTGCCAGGCGGAGAATAAATCGCGAACTGACGTGAGACGAGATGAGCCCACACCCATGGCTAGCTGCTGGGATTGAGCGTGGTTGGTTGGGCCGCTCAGTAGACGCGATTGCACGCGGTTTGCCAGTGGTCAGACCCTGTCAGACCATGACCAGGGCAAACACAACCAAGCATCTCTCAGGCTTCCCATCCGACCGTAACGTTCGAGTTCTCAGGTTGTGCCACTAAAGGCAGATCATGTACAAGTCTGGCATTTCTTCTGCACACGGAGGTTTGTTAACTTTGAAAAAGATCTATTTATCTACTATGCAGCATCAGCGCCAGCGCTTGCTCATTACAGTTTCGACCGTAGTAACGGTGCATTAAGGGTATGATCGATTTTCCACTCAAAAAAGGCGTAATTGCGCATTTGTCCTCTAATTTCCTCGTAATCTTCCACCAGCTTCCTCAACGTAAACCCGGTCGTTAGAACCACTTTTATGCTGCCCCGATTCTCAGCAAAAACCACGGTAATTATTCTGCGTACGCCCATCCTCGGGACTGCCCACCCTCGAAGCAACGTCGCATAAACATCGGTCATTATATGCTGGCCGTGGTGGCTTGGCTTAAGGTAGGCTAGCCGGACCAGGTTGATGAGTCACTTCACATAAAACATTCAGGTAGTGACATACCTCTTGCATACCAAACAATATTTGGATCGCCTACAGCGCGACACATATTTTGTTCTGCACATCGCATCATCTCCTCGTCGTCGGCTCTCGCTCCTGCAGCCGTCGCTATCTTCCTTCCATCGCCACACCTATAAATGTCAATGTCTCCCAAGTACACTTCCTCCCCATCTTCTTGTACTTCTCGGATAGCTCTCACGGGGCAGCCATCCACAACCATCAGGCTCGACGCTCCCTTCGTGGCTGCATCGGCAATTTGGCTAAGAACGATATCGGAACGTGTACGGGCAGACGCGTAGCATACCTCAGCGTCCTCTGTAGAAAGTGATGTGTTTATCAGCATCTATCTCACATTGGATAGTTCGAAATACCTGGAGAAAATGGAATCGTCGGCCATGTCAACCAGTGGTGTACCCGTGGGTCGTTGAGGATGGCGCCATAACACGCGATGTCACTTTGTCGAGGTGGAGTCAGGATAATATTCTTGAGGTGCGTCAAACGCAGGAATGGCTCGCCCGTGCGAGGGTTTATTTCCAACGGGGACAGCTGAGAGTACTCTAAAGGCTGGTTGATATCGGTGATCATTGATGTTGCTACTCTGTGGTTGTTCACTGCAGGAATTGGAAGAAAGGGTGTTCAAAACTAAACGATCAGGAATGGGAAAATACAATCGCGGATTATCTTCAGAAGGGTTTTGAGTTCACATGGCCAGAAATATCGTGGAATTTAAGTAGCTGGGCCGCTCAGGAGACGCGATGCCCACGCAAGTTTTGTCAGTGTGACTACCACCCCTCAAATGGTTTTCAACGCCTCGAGCACTGGACTCGTTGCCGCGACTGGCAGTGCGGACCCGGATCCATTAAAGGGACGAGTCAAAAAGTCGATAGAGCACTTAGAGCACCATACCCACAGTGTTCATGACGACGTTCGTATACACTAGTGACTGTAACAATACCAGTGCAAGATGTCTCCCAGGTACATAGTGCCGAAATAGAGAAGAGTAGAGACCAGAGTAAGTAACTGAGAGCTGGCAAGAATTAAATCCGTGTCACGTTATCGCATCATCAATCTTTTCTCTTTCCTAAGGGCTGTGTCGTGCCTGCCACCTGCCTCCCGATTCTTCAGCTTATTGTATACTGCATCTTCTGAGCGACAGGGAATCTCGATCGCATAGGTAACATGCACGAGGTCGAGGTCATCGAAGCCCTGCTGCTACTAGGGACACCTGTTGAATACGACAACAAGATAAAAGTGAATGGCCCCCAGCTGTTGTTTCTTATCATATCGCCAACATAGGGTGCCAAGACACAGAGGCTAAGGTCATCGCTTGAGGCCATCCAGGTCGAGTTTGCAGAGTTTCGAAAGGAAACTGAGAAAGGGTTCAAGTATCTTGAAAATCGACTCGAAGATTTAGAGATGAGACTTGAAGATATCAAGAGGAACCAGGAAGGCTTGCGGAGTATTCGGTTTTCCGAGGAAAAGGTAATTTGGGAATGGGAGACTTGTAACCGTATCGCCCAAGGTGATATACCTCACTTCTTACTACCGAGATATACTGATAATAAACTCTCTCTTTCGGTGCTCACAGGAATCAATGATTATATGAGGAGGAAAGTTCTTGAATCTGTCAAATCAGATCTGAACGAGGTCAAGGTGATATGGGAAAGTCCAGTGCTGCGAAAAAGCCGCCTGCGCTACTGTGCATAAATAAGCTGTAATTTTTTCTCTGCGGTGCATTGACCAAGGTTGGTTTTTCGCAAGTGCCACACCTCCTCGCGGTGTGGTGGATCCAGTGGAACAAGGAAGATCCACAAGCATACCCTCTTCCACCCGCTTTCCGACCCATCTCCGACTCCCAACGTCAATACTACGAACTGATACCTACGCTGTCGGAGGATATCAACCACGCGGCTGAGACGCTATGGACTTCGAAATACCAGCCACTGCTTATACTCATGCTCACCATGCATTTGTCACGGCCCAAACACCGTAATGTTGTTCAGCACCCGACTCCTCCGGCCAGTTTTGCGAAGGATTTCGTGCATTCATCTGCTCAGCTGGCGCAACGTGGCATCGAGATCGCACTACGGATAATTGACTCTGGCCATAAGATACAGGATCGTCGGTTTGAATTTCTGTTTGACCATGGAGATATGGATCCATGGGAGATAGGAAACCTTGACCGATATCTAGACGGAGTGCTGCAGAGTGGAATAGATGGTGGGGACTTGCTGTTCTTGTCCGATGACGAAGAAGGGGGGGAGGTCATGCAACCTGAAGGTCATCTAACGTACAAGGATATGGAATGAAGATGGAAGGATGACTAGTCGATAGAATTGGTAATTCCGAGTCGCAGCGTATGTATTTGAAATGATACGTATGAGATGAAATTCCGACAGCGCGCCGCCAGCCCTACGTGGACAGCCCGAGTTATCGACTATTTTATTGCAATTGAGACAGGAGGCGCCAAGAACCATCATGCATCATCGATCGATGTCCCGAAAGAGGCTCCTTAGCACCCACGACTCGGACCTCTTCGAATTCTCACAGCAGCCACCCACTACAGGTTCAACGTCTGTAGTCGATTGCATTCAAATGCTTATACGGCTGGTGAAGACGCAGTAAGTAGTATAGACGATGACTTCAGGTAATGGCTAGTGATTATTCAAAATATCATGATTCTAACGCGCTTCATTTACCTCCGCGAGTTCAGCTGTAA
Source organism: Tricholoma sp. MG99 (assembly GCA_003521275.1). Lineage (NCBI taxonomy): Eukaryota > Fungi > Basidiomycota > Agaricomycetes > Agaricales > Tricholomataceae > Tricholoma > Tricholoma sp. MG99. Next base: position 10,145 of record QOVE01007139.1, on the reverse strand, counting down.
CATTCCCAGTATCCGAGGCAGGCTCGAAGGCTGTGAATGTTCAGCCAATATCGCACCTCAGGCCTTTTCGTCGGATATCTCTTCCTACACCACCGACACTAATACATCGCGAATCAGTTGTCAGTGTTGCCTCTTTTGACTCTTTGCCCGAGGAGGGGGAAGCACCTGTTTCATCCGGGATACGAGCTGGATCGCACGGACATGGACATGGGCATCTAGCACCCAAGAGACTCGGTCCAGGGATGGGTCGGATTGAATCGCCACGTAGGCGAACGAGACGCGATGTCTCTAGACCAGCGGACGACCCTAGAAATGCGAAGCGGAAGAAGGTGATCGAGGAGTTTTATCAGACTGAAAAGGCGTATGTCGACGGCCTCGACCTTATTTATTCGGTGTGTTACTTGGATTGCCGCCCAAGCTTTGTGCTAACGCCAGGGTATGTTGGCAGCATTTCCTTACCCCAATCATTGCATCACTAGATACCACAAAACCATTGTTAGATCGCACGGCTCTCACTGCTGTTTTCTCTAATTTCATTGATATTTGGAACCTGCACCGGTCATTCTTCTCTTCTCTTTCTTCGCACCTTCATAGTTCAGGACTCTCCGAAGACGCTTCCCCTCCCCCACTTTCCCCAATCCTCCTGTCGCATTTCCCTTACCTCTCTCTCTACACACCTTTTATTACCTCTTTCCCTACCACCATCTCCGCCCTTGCTTCTCTCACCTCCCCTCCGACTTCCAGTGGTATTACCACTCAAAATTCAAGCCGGAATAACATTGCAAATAGCAGCAGCATCCCACCTTATAACCCTGCACTTACTGCTTTCATAACCGCACAGGAACAAGACCCCCGCTGCGGGAAACTCAAACTGCGCGATTGGCTCCTCACAATTGTACAGCGCACTCCCCGCTACTTACTCCTCCTCAAAGACCTTGTCGCGTGCACGCACCCAGATGATCCTGAACACGCTCAACTTTCTGCCGCACTCGCACTTGTCTCTAAGAGTATGTTTCCCCATCACTACCACTTTCTCTACCTTCGTAACTCAATCTTTCTGAACAGTCACACTTTCCCTAAACACATCACTCCAAACGCACGCCCAAACCCTAGCCCTCCTTGCCCTTCAGCGCGCCACCCCAAATCTTCCTTTTCAGCTCATTGTCCCAGGACGTTCACTACTCCGCCGTGGCCCTCTTGTCCAAGTCGAGCGTGCCGAACAACCCCGTGAACGCGAGTTTTTATTATTTTCGGACTGTATAGTGTGGTTGGCGAATCCGAACGCGGGTCCTGGGATGGGCTGGGGCGCTGCCTATGGGAATGGAAGCGGGAATGGAAGCGGCATGCACCCTAATACCCCTATCAGCGTGAACTCAAACATCCCTGCGAACGAAGGGGCGGCGCCTGTACCTATGATGCGTATCAGGAGTAAAAGCGAGGCTGAGCTCTCTCTGCTGAAGGAGCGATCAGGAGATACAACACCTACGCCTACTCCTGGAACTTCCCCGTCTCCGAGCACGCCATCTAGTCCCACTAAACGCATGCACGCCCACGCCAATAAAAGGTATTCTTTACATCCGCCTGCACCTGCCCTACCGTCAAGACGTCACACCAATACTAGCGATGGGGCGGGTACGGAGGAGAAATGGGTTTACAAGGGCCGGGCGGAGCTCGTGGATTTAGAAGTAATCGTCAGCCCGGGAGTGGAAGGCATGCGAGAGAGGGAGGGCGAAGGGTTTAGCGAGGGATGGGAGAGACGATTCGAAGTGCTGAGCCCGGAGGGAAGTTTTGTGGTCTATGCTTGTGAGTTTCTTATCTTCCTATCATTCGATTCTTCTGGGTTTTAGCCTCTCATGTATTTGGGTTTTGGGGTATCTGACATTCTTGGTCCTTTTAAGTCTTGAGTTTTTTTATACTGCCTTCGCCTCGATGTGCAGCTGATTGCTCGCATTGATCTAAATGTTTTCTTTTTTCTTTCCCTTCTATGCCTTGTCTACTTTACCGTTACTTATTGCAACCTCCAGCGACCGAAGACGAACGGGACTCCTGGAGTGCCGCGATCCGCCAGGCCAAGGCCCAGCTCCTTGCTTCCCTCAACGTCACACACCCAAACTCAACACTTGCATCGTCGTCATCAACCACCCACCTGAGGCGCTCATTGCAAGCGCTGCCCTTCCCACCTGAGGTGCCCCTTACTCCCAAGAAGGGAAAGGGCAAAGCAGAGTTTATGAAAGGGAAACATTGGTCCGGGACGAGTACAGACTCAGGGTCGGATCTAAATATGAAGCGAAAGGGAAAGGGGAAAGATACGGGAGAGGACAGTGAGATAGGAAGGAGAAGGAAGGTGGAACACTGGGTGCCTGCTATCTGGATTCCAGACGAGAAGACGAGTGCGTGCATGCGCTGTGGAAGGCCGTTTGGATGGAGGAGGCGGAGGCACCACTGTCGCCTGTGTGGCAGGTGTGTCTGTGCGGGTTGTTCGGGAAGGGTGAGCTGATGAATTCGAATGCAATGTTTTCCATCTTGGCTGACTATGTTGATCATCCTACTGCAGACGTTCTTCATTTCGGATCCGACGACAAAAGAAGATACCAAGCCTGCAAGAGCGTGCGACGCATGCTACGAGACTGTGTTTCCGGTCATCGATGCTCCTAGCGACGAGCTCGACAGCAACGCTAATAACACCAACCACAGGACAATCAACTCTGATACTCTTGGTACCCTATCTGGTTTCCCTTCCTGGCTCTCCATGCCTGTGATGCCTGTCGCCTCAAATCCAGTCTCTGTGCCGCAAGCGCTTATGGCTATCGACCTCGACGAGGAATCAAAGATAGTCTTTGAGGACCCGAAGGGACGTGCGAGGGTACGTTCACGCCCACGGAGCTATCATCAGATTTTGGAGGACTTCAGTCAAGAAGATCCTGATAAAGAGAATAGGCAAGGAAGGGGAAGGCAGAAGTTTGATGTCGTGAATGTACCGTTGGAGGAGGGTGATGATGACCAGGGCGAGGGCCAGGACGATCAGGGCGAGGGCAATGAGGTGAACAGGGTGGATGAAGAGAGGCCCGCCTTGTTTTCACTATCCTCATCGCCGCGGAAGGAAAATACTGCAAGACGCATCAAACGATTTTCTCTGCCAGCCGTAGCAGTGCAAACGACGAGTGTTACTGCGCGCACCGGGTTTGCTGATGTTGACCAAGCAGAAGGGGGTGCGGCGAAGATGAATAAACGATTTTCGCTCGTTCTTGGGGGTGGACATAGGAGAGGACATTCAGGCGGGAAGTCCCAGCATAATGTTGAAGAGCGTAGCGGGGATGGGGACAGCAGGGGGACAGAAAGAGAGATAGGGACTTCCGTTGCGGCGAGCAGACTGAGTGAGTTGCTGGGGAGGAAGAAATGACATTTTTCCGGACATGTACATTTGTGTTTTAGAAATATTTGCATGTTGGCATGTCGCCGTCATATTGTTGTATACCATGTATCATATATAGTAAAGCATTGTAATTTTTCAGGTTGTCTGTACTGTGCAAACTGATTACAGTTATCTCATCGCGACGACGGTGCATCCTTGAATGTTTCCAATCAACTTATTTGTGAGCAGTTTCAAAAGTCGGTGGTATTTGAATATTAAAAATGAAGTCCAAACCCCCTAGGTTATGATAATACCAATGTCGAAGAGGATAAGAAGGACGACAGGACCTCAGTTTAAGGACGTGATCGCCAAGCCTTCCCTGTCATGACCCACTCATATTTCAACAGCACGAATGAAACACCATGTATATGACGTGCAACAATTGCTTGAAGACAACACATGACAAAAAGCGAGGGCAAGAACGTAAGGAGACTTGGTAATTGACATAACTCACGATCTCTGCACACCGAAGCTAGACAACACGCAGTTGATCCAGCACGAGTCTGTATAAACCATAATAGCGAACAGAAAACCAACATCTGGGCCAAGGAAACATCAATACACACACATTATGATGGAAGATGCAAATAGAAAATGTGCATCTACACAAGCACAAATGAATACATCTTGCGTAGGCTGTTGCACTTACCAGACGAAGATGCCCATTTTCTCTAAACCCATCTTCGCTGCCTCGTTTCTCGCAGCATTCTTGGTACTTCCCTTCCCTTCCCCATAGTGCTCATCATCAACCATAACCTTCACGTGCCACATAGGTGTTGTCCTCGATACTTTCCAGTTGGTCGAATTGGCTTCGGTAATGGAGTCAGAGTATATCCACTCCACCAGGCAATTTGACTTCTGGAGATGCTGGTTGAATAACGCCAGATGACCACCAGGGGTCGTTGTACTGTTCATAGCCGAAGTCATCGTTGCCACAGTGAGGTCTCCCATGTCGGATTCAAGTGGAGGACTCGGGCGAAGGCCATGTTGTTCGCGTACGATGAGGTACGCCGCTTTGGCGTATGGTCGAAAAAGGGGATAAAGCCACTCTGTAACAGCGTCTAAGCCTTGATCAAGGTAGAGCCCACCAATAAAGGACTGTGTGATTAGCTGATCAACTCTAAGGAAAAGAAATGTGGTAAACGGACTAACTTCGAATACGTCGGCTAATGATCAGTTTGAGCTTTAACCATCATTGATTATTTCAGGCATGTGATCTCACAAACCTTGAACACGCGTCGACGCACGGAGAGCTATCGCCTGGGCAGAGTGTAACCGAAGACGGTCAGGTAGTTTATACCTTAAAGAGCTGTGACGCGATAGTATATTAGTATTAACCACGGATTCACGGAAAAGACACACATCTCAGCAAGTGTGTAATTCCCAACGATAAGAGATCTGATTTTCTGAGTTATATAGTGATCTCAGTGGCTATCCTTGGCGCCGGGAACGGAGAACATACAGTTGAAGGACCGACGCGCAGACCCGGATACATTTCAAGCATAAGGGTTGTTACTGCGAGAGACAACACAGAGTCACCAAGATGTTCATATCTACGGATGATGTGGTCAGATACTAATTTTTGTGACTCATTAGCTGCAGTTACTAACTTTTCGTTATCTGGACTAGGATCATCAGGCAGATCTTCAAAAATATGCGTCGGGCGCGCAAAATGGCTACGATGGGTGAATATCCGTTGCTTGATGTCTGGCGATATGATGTCAGGAAGCTGAGGGAACAGACAAGAGTTTGGACCAAAGTCTGGTCTAAAGGATAATAGAGTCAAGAGAGGTACAAGTATGACATTGAAATAAGCCCATACAGCAGGACCATCTGTTGCAGAAATGATGGTGGAATATAAGAGAAACCCCGAAGCACGGAGCAATAGTTCTCTTACTGCTAGGCCTGTAGAGAATCAGTCCAGCCTCGGAGTCGCGGTCTCGGGCAATGTATTAAGAACTTGCACAAGGATCTGTGATTACTTGTGTATTCCGTATGTAAGGCCGAGTTACGCCTGAGCACGATGGGAGCTCTGTGGTTGATCGTACGAGGACGTTTGAGGGCACACAGGTACTGATACTTATCGTGGTCGATTTACATAACAAGGAACGATCCAGGACACGTTATCGACAGGCATCATGTTTGGGTGGTCCAGTTTCGCAGGACTGTCACTGGGACCTTCATCTGATGCCGTGACATCGCGCAAGCAGTTAGCGCTTACCCTATGATTCATAACGAATGAATGACCACTTGATCCAGTGAAACAAAAACGCGTTCGTTCGGTGTCAAAAGTGGTAACCGCCAGTCACATGACCCGCGTTCCCTCCAGCAGATGCCAGAGGTCCAGAGCGCGACATGTTCTCGAAATAACTCGACTGGTGATTTGGGAAGCGGGTAAGATCACACAACAGTTTGACATTAGACAGATGGCCGATCCCAACAGAATGGAATACAGGATGCAGTGTACAGTGTATAAGACGTGTCTGTCCAGAGGTCCATATGGAGGATTCAGAGGCAACAGTTGAATGTAGGGTTGACAGTCGACCAAAACAGAGATTCTGGAAGCATGGAGAACCAAGAGGACAAGACATTCAGTAGAAGCAACAACTAAGTCAAGCATAGAACCAGTTTAGGCCTTTCGTTTCTTCGGCTTCGGCTTCTTGGCTTGACCCTCCAACGCCTAGCCAAGGCGAGAACAATACATCAGTAAAAGACCTGTAAAAGATCCGCCTAGTATCCTGACGTACCTTTCTTTTCACAGACATAGACGTCTGCACCGGTGGCGCACCCTGCGACGACAGTTCATCTACCCTAGCTGCTGCCTTCTGTATACTATAGTAAGCATCCGAAACCCATAGCATGAAGATAATGGACATTACTAAACGTCTGGTTGCCTGAGGTCGTTCTTGCTTCATAGGCGATACCGCTCTTGGGCGCTTCAGACCCTCAGGACGACACCTCATGAGTAAAGACAGCGGTATATCATTATCTGAGTCTGAATCCAAATCCGAAATAGCAGATCTCGAAGATTTTTTGGTAGCCCTGGATGTTTGATTTGCACCGGAAGTTGCGGCTTGAACGGCAGGTAGGTCCAAATTTGAAGTTTTTGACTTTTTTGACTTGGGGATCGGTTTGGTACCTCCACGAGGAGCCGTAGCATCGGGCGAGATAACAGGTGAAGCAAGAGAGAGGGCAGCCAGAAGAGAAGGATCAGCACTAGAAGAGGCAGAAGAGGCAGCAGCAGGAAGGGTATGAGCATGAGAAGCAAGAGGAATCATAGTCGAAGCATCAAGAGTTGCAGCCATCGTCGACTAATAGTCGATATTAAGCATTATGAAATGAAACAAACCGACAGAGTTACTGTGTGATCAGAACCTGTCGGGCTTGACATCCACGTCGTTAGGTCGACCATAGACTTGGGTGGACCGCCATCTTCTTTACTCTTCTCATGCAAGTACCGGGCAAGAGTTGACTCGAGTTCACGAATCCGTGTTTGCAGTGTGTTGATCATGTTTTCGCGCTATGGATGTCGGATCAGTCATCGTGGACAACGATCAAAGCGAAAAGAAACAAGGAACCCTGCGAAGTTCGTTCGTCTTCGCGACGTCTTCTTGCTCGCATATCGACCGAGACAGGGTAAGGAGCCAGTCCACGAAATCCTTCTCTTCGTCCGTCTACATCACATCAGTACACCATTGCACGAGCAGCAGATCGAACAAAACCTGCCCACCAAGTTATGTGTCTCATACCTCTCTTTGAGCATATTACCTTTCTCTACAAGCTCCCTATTGATCCTCTCCAATTCCGCTACCATCCCTTTCATCACGGCCACTTTTTCGTTCCCTACTGTCTCCACATCCGTGAGTTTTCTCCTTCCTTCTTCTTCGACCTGCTGCTGCTGAGTCTCTAGAAAGATGATCCTCTTCCCCAGCTCCTCGATTATACATCGCTCCCCTTTCAGTTGTCGCCTCGAGTCCATCGTCTCCCTCTCTGCCGCATCCGCACGCTTCATCTCTGATCTGTCTATCCGCTCGCTGGCAGCCTCCTGGTTCTCCAGTTTCTTCTTGAGGTCCGCATACGCGTTGACATGCGCTACCTCCTTCATAGCATAATCCTGCTTGAGCTTATCTACAGTTTGTTCGAGATTGACGTTGCGGACTTGAAGCACGGCCAGCTCTGTCTGGTGCTTTCCAGCAAGAGAGGCCAGCTTAGTCTGAAGACGGCGGTAGTCAATATATAAGTCTAGAGGAGAATAAAACCTCAGCTTACCGCGAATGAGCTCTCGCTATCCAGAAGTCGATCCTGTAGATAGAGATAAGCCCGCCAGACACAAGTTATGCGTAAGTAATACCTACCTGCAAATCTCCACTATGTTCCTTTGCAAGACGAAGAGTGATTCCCTGTGCATCAAATCTGTCTTGGAGCACCAGAACCTGATTCTCTGCCTCCCGAAGCCTACAAATATCCAAACGTCTCTCATCACCAACCAACATCAGGGATACGATAACACCTACGAATGTTGTCGTTCCGCAATGTCGTTCCGTATTTGCCCTATCTCCGCCTCGAGAAGTTTATTCTTCAAGCCCACTTTCTCTGCCTCTCCACATGCCGTCCTCGCCTCTTCTAGCTCCTTCTCAAGAAACTCACGCCGTCCCTGCGCTTCTCCTGCTTTTCGAGCTTCCTCCAAAGGATCTTTCTCGGCCTTCTGAGCATTCTCTTCAGTCTGTACAGAAATGGTCTTAGTTTTAGAAAGGCTATAAAACAAGCAAGTCAGAAATTTGTACAAGGAAGAGAACACGTATACAATACCGAGCTTGCAACTCGGCCTTCCTTGCCCTGAGTTCCACCACCTCGTTTTGTATCGTGCAGATTTCGTTATCACGTTCCTGAAGAGCAGTAGTCAAGTCCTGCAGCTCGTCTGTTGTACTACATATATTGTTTTAGTAAATGACCGCCCTGTGATGGAATAACGTACTGCTGCAACACCTGCTGCACAGCTTCGAATTCTAAGATGCGCGCCTCCAACGCTCTATTACTATGTAGCCATGAATATGATTAATGATAAGAGGAAATGAGCAACTTACTTATCTCGAACATGAGTCAACTCCTCAATTTGTTTCTCCCGCTGCGCTAACGTCATCTGGACTTCCTCTAAGCTATTTCAATGACTAGTGAGCTACAAGAATCAGAAAAGAAAAGAAAGTCACCTCTCCTTCAAAGCGTTGCTCTGTTCCTCCGTCGCGGCCGCCTCAAGTAACACCTCCACCGTCTCTTGTTCACATTTCACAAGTCGCTCGATAACATAGCGAATGTTATGCCCTGATAGCCTTCGTCAATAAGCAAGTACCGATCAACATTTGGAAAACTCACCAGGCTCTCCTGACCTAGCCAAGCCTGTGCCGCTCAAGATGGTCGCTATCTCACCCAACCGTCCTTGCTCGGCATCCTCTAACTCTCGCACATAGGCCCTGATCTCGTCAAGCTGCGACGATTGGCGGTGCAGTTTGTCGCGCAAAATGTCGTTCACGCGTTGTGCTATCAGCAACTTGAGCGAGTGATAGATTTGACTGCCGGCAAGGATACGTACAAGAGGCCAAGTCGTCTTGAAATTGTCTAGTCAGTGACTTTACTTCTCCTGCACGGATATAATTTCTATTTGCATCCAGAAGAGGTTCGAGAGCTATAGTGACATCGATATTGGTCTCTGTTATAGGTAAAGGCGAAGTAAATAGGTATACAGACTCTGTAGACCATCGGCTGCCAATCCACGAGCATGGCGCATCTCGCTCAGTGATGCTTGGGAAGCATCGTACGAAAGTTGGAGAGAATGGTATGACGTTTGTAACTGTGCATAGCTGAACGTTCGCGTAAAGCGTCAACAATGCCAAAACGAAAGTAAGAGCGATCGACGTACTTTGTGTTCAACTCTGCCAACCGCTCCGTGACACTAGCTATTTTTAACTTCCTCGCCTCCATCCCTTCCTTTAATTCCATTTGGACATTTCCCAGCTGTACAAGAACTTCTTTAAATTCTTGTTGCTTTGCTTCCTTACTGCTGTTCGCTTCAGCAAGACTTTTTTGAAGATCGCTAAGCCCATGCTTGGCTGCATCGAGTTCTTGTCGGGTTGAAACGATTTCTTCCCGTTGTATGCTGTAATTTGATTTGAGGGCCTCGTGTGCAGAAGAAAGCGCGTTAAGCTCGCTGAGAACGGATTGGGCGTGGCGTCGCTGCATGGACAACATATATGCGTCAGTTAGTGCCTCATTAAACAAAGGTAAAGAGTACACAGTGTATGCGCAGCCCCTAACTACAAGAATAAAATGGAGGGAAATGATTGGAGGACACAGACCTCTTCTGCGAGCTCATCATTGACTACTTGCAACTCCTGCAATAGATTAATCGCGAGATCAGGCAGACCCTTTGACTTTAAAGGTGTCGGTAAGTCAGCTGAGTGGTCGAGGTTCGAAGTGCACCCGTCGGTCCAGAATGACGCCGAGGAGTGGGATCGCGACTTTGACCTCGACTCTGGCCTAGGTATGGAAACTACGGAAGAATGGGGCGGGCTCATTTGGAGCTCAACTGTATGCGCAATGTCCGGTTGCGGAGACGGTGAAAGGGGCCAATCTTTATCAGCTAGAGGTTCGGAGTCGTGTCTGGACATCGTAACGAAACGAGGGCTCTCACGAGATGGTTTACGTTGATAGTGTGGGGCTGGATGTATTTTCTGCTGAG
>QOVE01007133.1:0-11445 GCA_003521275.1 Tricholoma sp. MG99 | reverse complement strand
CAACTATGAAGAGGAATACGAGAAAAGCACAAGCAAAGAGAGGCAAGCAGAAATCAGAGGCAGGAACTTGCAGACGAGACAAGACTTAGAGGTAAGCAGGCCAGAGGTAAGCAGATGAAACAAACACAGAGAGTCTAGATTCATTTTGAGAGCCAAATTCTCGCCAGTCAAGATTAGCAAAGAGACAAAACAGAACAGCTGAGCAAGATGAAAACAGAATCATTCTGACTATCAAACACACTGCACGTCCTCAAGCGATACTTTTTCTAGTGACAGCTTGGGGCAGCAGTGATGAAGGTGTAACACTATCATGAGAACTGGACACACAGGGAGGTGAGGCTGAGGTTGAAGGAGGTGATGACATAGAGGAACGGGAGGCTGAGGTTGAGGTTGAAGCTGTTGGGGGTGAGGAGGCCGAGGTTGAGGTTGAAGCCATTGGGGGTGATGAGGCCAAGGTTGAGGTTGCCAGGGGCGATGAGCTCGATGTCTGAGCAGGTTCCCGTTCATGTGCATCAGCCACAGCCTGACCCTCTTTGCCTGCTATTTCCCCTTCCATGCTCCCACCACTCTCCTACTAATGCTGCTTGCAATGCATCTGGCATTGCATAAGGATTTCATTGACAGCGTGGTCTGAATCACTGCTATTTGGATCCAGTTTTTCAGCACATTTCCTCTTCTTTGAGCAATGGCCAAGGCCAGGGACTTGGCTGTGAGGTCAGAACATCAGTAGTACATGTGAGTGAGATGTAATTAACACATACCTTTGCCACCACTCCAGTGTCTTGAGAACCCATGGGTGCTTGTCATCGGTTTCAAAGAGATCCACAATGTTGTTGAAGAAAACCTCGGAGTCAAATTCGCCATCCTCGGAAGACCAAGCCTCAACAGAGCTGAGTGCAAAACGTGTCTGTGAAAACATTGGTGAGTGACTGATGGTCTGTGAACACTTGTATCTCACCTGAACAGCTGCATATGTGATCATATGACCTGTGACTGCTGTCATCCGATGGATTGCCACCTTTGATGGTTTTGTTCCCTTTTGCTGGCTTGGAAGTGCAGAGGAGGGGCCAGTGAAGATGTGATGAAACACCTGATACTCACATCAGCTGATGATCGCATGTCGAAGCACTTACCCGGATGAGGATTGGTCCACGAAATAACCCATGATCCTTGTGCTTCGGGTCATATGGGATCTCCAGGTTATACAAAAACTTTGGCCACCGTGATGTCTTGATGCGGTGGGTCCTGTCATTCACCTTGTCCATAAATTCGCTATGTGAAGATTTCAAATACACATCATACACAAATTAAAGTGTAGTACTTACATCAGATTCTTAGCAAATTTTGTATATAGATCCATGGGACACAGACAGTCTGCCGTTGCTTGGTGATTGAACCCACGCAGGCTCTTAGTGTCCATTTTCATAAGTGGCCAGTCTAGAAAATCTTCGCTCAGATCCTGTAGGATGTAGATGAGAATATTGTGCTTCAGGCTGGCCATATCTTCTTGTCTTGCAGCAGCTGCAGCTGATCCAAGCTAATGATAAGGGATTAGATATCATTTGAGACGCATATATGCGCATACATACATATGGGATGAAACTTTCCAATTGGACTGGGTCTTTGTTCAACTTTGTTACCACATCCTTGAAGGTTGGGACCATCTTCATCATGTCTTCATGCATCAAGGTTTCTTCCTGGGTATACCTTGTAGTGGTTGTCAGTAATTGTCAGCAACATTCAAAAGATGTATGTACTGTTGTGTTGGTTCCTTGTCTGGATCAGGAAGGCCTGCGTAGATGATGGTTGTGATGGATGCAAAAGGGTTGACAGATAGCAGAATCCATCATGCAGCATTGAAGTATGGCCCCAACGGATTGTTCCTGTAAGGGACATATATTAGTGAGTGACAATATGTCATTGAGAATGAACCATACCTTCTCGTTTTCGTAGTCTTAGCCCAGAATTGTAGGCTGTGAATGACGCTGTCAGTGTGACTGGAAGGTGAGGAGGGTGGCAGAGAGGGAGGCATGGTGGTGGTATGAACAAGAGTTGAGATAAGAAGTAAATGTTATCGCGCTCCTCTGATCGCAAGTGATTTTGGGCATGTGACTCTGTTTATTGATAAACATGATTGATCGCAAGTAATTCAAGTTTCTCAAGCTGTGTCGTAGTTGCATTATAGTAGATCCAGGTAAGTATTAACTAATGCTAATCAGTAAAGATGAATACTGTGTCTTTACTATAGTTATGGCATGGCTTCTTTCCAACAGCTTGTCACGGTTGACTTGTGGTCATCTGTCTAGAATTGACCTGGCGTCATTCTAGTAGTTTTTATTTTTCCATGGCCAATTTCAAATGCCTGGGCTGCAAGCACTGCTTTGACAACCATTGAGCACTCGGAACTCACAAGAGATACTGTCAAACAAAAATTACAGCTGTTGCAACAATATTACTGGAACGATGCAAGGTTGAGTTGCAGGAGAGGAGAGAGAAAAGGGTAAAGCTTGATAATGTAGAAGAGGAGCCTGAAATTGAGGAGAATACTGAAATACCTGTGTTGGAAATTTCTGACTGGACTCAAAATCTAGCTGGATTATAACTCCAATTTAATCATGATTATGAGATTATGATCTAGATTATGACAGGTTATGACCAGGAATGGCAATCAATCAGTGTTGATTAGATTGGGTCATAATCGGATCATGACCTGGGTTATGACCAGGAGCTGGGATTAAATTGGTTGCCTGTATTTTTGCTGGTTATATCCTGGTTCGGGAATTTCAGACATGGCCCTGAAATACCTTACCCAACATCAGTAAGTCGAAGTCTATGTTTCTACAGTGTCCATTCACTTGGTGCATTTAGCCAGAGCCAATTCCAACACTGGTAAGTCAAAATCTGTGTTTCTGCAGTGTCAATTCACTTAGTGCAGTTAGCCAGAGCCTATTCCAAGTCCCACACCTCTAACACAAGCATCTGGAAGGCCAAACCACAAGATACGCCTTCCGAAATGATATCAAGACAAGCTTCCTCCCCAACCGCCCTGTATACTAGTACTGGTGCTTGAGGATATAAACAATGACCCACAGTCCATGGCAAACACTGTAGATGCACCACGATCCCCTTCAGTGCCACCACCAGCTGCGTATCACACACAGGCTAATAGCTATGGAATTTATTGCTCATATCCGTTGGGCATTCCCTCATTTACTCCAGATGAGCTCTACTCTCTGGATGCTGTTTCAGACTCGGCTACATTTGCGTCAGATTCTAGTGCTAATACACCTGACAGACCTCCTTGGTGGTCCTCATTTGGCTTGTCTTTGCAGAATGTCCACAGAAATTACTTTGCACCATTTTTAAATGTGTCTATCTTTTGTCTGATGAACTGGTTCTACAACAGCTCAAATAACAAGTCTCTTACTGACCTCGACAACCTTGTGCACAATGTTATCCTTGCCGATGATTTTAAGAAAGACGACTTGATCAGTTTTCATGCAAAACGTGAAGTAGAAGGCTTGGACAATGTTGATGCCCCACACTCTCGCTTTTCTGCTTCCGATGGCTGGAACAAAACAAGTGTCAAGATTTCCCTGCCGGCAGAGAAGGTGGGGCATGCCACTGAAGATGATGCACCGAAATTTGATGTCCCTGGCCTTTTCTACTGCTGCCTAACCCATGTCATCAAAGCCGCACTTCAAGAGACTGCGGCCAAGTCTTATCATTTTTTCCCCTTTGAAGAGTACTGGCAGCCATCCCCTGATGTACCCCCTGAACACATCTGGTCTGAACTCTACACAGCAGGCGTGTTCATTGCTGAGCACAATAAAATACACTCACAGCCACAGGTGGACAGATTAGAAAATGTGATCATTGGCTTGATGCTCTGGTCTGACTCAACTCATCTGACAAGCTTTGGTAACGCCTCACTGTGGCCAATTTACCTATACATTGGAAACCTCTCCAAATACACTTCAGCAAAGCCCACTTCTTTCTCTGCACATCATGTGGCATACATTCCAAAGGTGAATCCAATTTTTTTTTACAATGTTACTTGCAAACTGAACACCATATCATACAGGTTGTTGATACACTCAGCGACTTTTATCTAAGTGTGTTTGGCAAGTCACCATCTGATGAGGTCCTCATCCACTGCAAGCAAGAACTCTTTCAAGTGATCTGGATGATCTTGCTTGGTGATGAGTTCATGGATGTGTACATCAATGGGCTTGTTGCTGAGTGTTCTGATAAAATCCAACAACAATTCTTTCCTTGCTTTTTCACATATTCGGCTGATTATCCCGAAAAGTAAGTAACATTGTTAATGTGGAATCAACAGTCTCAACTGAATTTATTTTGAAGAATTCTTATTGTATGTATAAAACACCTTGGCAATTGCCTATGCCCTCATTGTTTAGTATGCAAATGTGACATCACAGTACTTGGCACAAAGTATGACATACAAAAATGTCAGAACCCAAAACAAATGCAAACAGACAGTAATTCATGCAAGTATGATGTAGAACTCACTCAGAAATGGATCTATGAAGATGGTACTGCCATTGACAGAACAGCTATGAAACATTTACTTGGGGTTAAATCTCAGACACCCACTCAAGTTTGTTATTTTTTCCTTGCTATCATTCAATGGAAAATGTGGTAAATAAAAGTTTAGAACACATTTTCAGTTTGTCTTGGAGACTACGGATTTGATTTTCACTTCATGGTTGTGCCAGATCTTCTTCACAAGTTTGAGCTGGGTGTCTGGAAGGCAGTGTTTACTCATTTAATGCACATCTTACACACTGTTGGGGGAGGTGCACTTTCAACCTTGAATCAATGGTGTGTATTGTTTTTTGGGGACATTTCTCGCAACCCTGATGGCAAAATAGATATCGCCAAGTGCCTACCTTTGGATGAGACACAATTTGGAAATTTAGTAACAATGCTTTGGAGATGAAAAAACTTGCTGCCCGTGACTTTGAAGATTTGCTTCAGGTATGTTGCTCAGTATCATGAGGCAAGGTATAGCCTAAGTTGTTCATTATATTTAGTGTGCCCTTGCTGTTTTTGAAGGCCTACTATGTGAAGAAGATGACAGGGTTGTGTTAGACCTCTTATTTGAGCTTGCAACATGGCATGGCGATGCCAAGTTGCGACTTCATACAGAGTCAACACTTCATGGGCTGGATACATCAATGACAAGGCTGGGGTGTCTTCTTTGCCACTTCAAATCAACCACATGCCATAAATATGACACCCATGAACTACCGTCAGAAGAGGCCTCAAGAGGACATCGCAATGCTGCTGCTGCAAAAAAAAGAAGGTTTCAGACCTGGACTCCAACAGAACCTTCAAGCCAGCAAAACCTTGGACAGCTCATACATTCAGTCTCATAATGTACAAGCTTCATGCTCTTAGTGATTATGTACATGCAATTCAGACATTTGGAACATCAGATGGGTTTACCACACAGATGGTACGTCTCTTTGGCTATTTCATGCCACAGAATACTAATCAGCATCAACCAGGGTGAGTTGGAACATCACTGATTCAAACAGTTCTATCCACATGTCCACAAAGGCCAGTTTACACACGGAATCACAAAACAGCGATATTGTGAGTGGATATTATCTCAGTTACATGAGCTTGCACCACAGCCAAACTCCTTGACAGAAAAAAAGTGCAACTCAGAAGAGGGTGGATCGTCTGTCTCGTTTGATGATGCTGAATCACTCACACCCACATCCCCAAGTTCTCACCATCAGAATTCAAGGGAGGTTCACCACAAAATCAATCTCGTGGCATGGCTGGGAAATCATCAGGATGATCCAGCACTTGGGGTAAATTTGATGACAAGAAAATTAAAATGTTCTGCTAACACTCATCCCAGGACTTCATACCTCATCTCAAGGAACATTTACTCCGTCGCCTGGACTCTGATAAATTCCAGACTAACAAAACATCAATTACAGTGTGTGAACGCAACATGGTCACTTTCGTCAACAATCATATCTCCAAGCATAAAGTCATGTGCATTAACTACACTACATATGACCTGCGGCGCACTCAAGACTCCCTGAACTCTCGTACTCATGCTGATTTCATGACCCTACCTTGCAACATTCACTCTGGATCAACAAACGATGACTTCCCATATCAACTTGGCCACATTGTTGGAATCTTTCATGCAATGGTTTTGTACAATGGAACAGGTCTACAGTTGAGTGAGCCGCAACACATGGCATTCCTTTTTGTCCAATGGTTCACAATTGATCAGAGCTATTGTGGTGGATGGAAATCAAAGTGGCTTCATCAGATTGAGTTTGTTGATGGTGATGATGCCAACACATTCAGTTTTCTGGATCCTCAGGAGGTCATCCAAGGGGTTCATTTAATCCCTGCATTCCAGTATGGACAGACATCAGATCTCTTGCCACCCAGCATAACCACATGGCCACTGGGAAGTGACAACGATGAAGACTGGAAATATTTTTATATCAAAATGTAAGTCGCAAAAAATTATATTGTGTGAATGCTACTGCATTATTAATTCTAGGTTTGTGGATTGTGATATGCTAATGTGATTCCGTGGTGGGGGAGTTGGTCACAAGTCGACACATGAGGTAACAGATCAATTTCTTGTTGACCGCGATCCCATGGACATCTGTCTTGAATGGCTAGAGCATAGTGATGAGGAGGAAAGGATGATGTCAAGTCTATGGAGGAAGATGCCAATGGTAAGGAGAATGAGGAAGATTATGGCTACAGTGATGCTGACACAGACTCGGAGTGGGAGGATCTTGATGATGAACGGTTCACCAACTTGCTGAGACTAGATTCACTTGGCACAGAGGATGGGGTTGACATTACTGACCTAGTAGAGGACTTGGGGTTCACAGAATTATAGTACTTATTGCAGAACCCATGGATATCATGTCTCTATCATCAATGCTCGAACATTTATTTTACTATTGTTAGATTTAGGTTATCTAATCTTCTGACTGATGCTCATTTAGTAATGATTACTCACCAATTCCAGTATGACTAATATTGCTTACTATGCTTACTGATCTTTTACCAAGCACATTACCAATACTCTTGGCAAGTAGTAATCTTAGTAATACTGTTACAACTTTTCATTTCATCATTGTAACCGTTGACATGTGACGACCCGCCACACGCCCACATGCCGATTTGCCACTTGTACTCATCTCGCTCATACACTCCGTTCCCTCGCTCGACACGTGTTTCACATCAACGTGCACTTCTGATTCCTCCGGCCTCATGTACACATGCATACATGTGTCCTCTGGCATCTCTACAGCTTCATATACGAACGTGTATACTCATCCTCACGACTCGGACATCCTCATATGATCCTCAACTCATCACGACCTGTATCGACTCTTCATTGAGTCATGGATACTTGTCTCGATCCCTCTCGACTCGTCTCTACTCTTGAGACAGCGCACATACGATTCCACATTCGATCCCAATCGTGCTATTAATAGCTTACCTCTGATGAGGTATCACATTGATTCCAGATATGCCGCTACACGTCATATCATTTCATCTCTGACTCTATTGATTGACAGCTTGATGTGTCATGACTCATATCGACTCGTCCTGACTCTTTCTGATTCTTATCTGACTTATTCTGATTCGTCTCAATTCGTCTTGACTCATCTCTATTCTTAGATGCTGTTTCATAGTTGACTCTTATTCGATATGATACCGAATGCGGACTCTTAGACAAGTATATAAACTGTCGATACCTCTCATGTATCTACAGTTTAACCTTAGTTTCTCTAACCCTTGGTTATATCTCCGGTTCACGACTAAGTAACAACCACGAGACCCTTGGTTGTGAATCGTAACTCATACTCGATCCTTGGTAGCAACTCCAAGAATCCTCGTTCTCGTTGACCTCAGTGGTGCGCACCGAGTCTCTCTCTCGATCAGTCCCGACCCCAACGTGCCCGTCGGGCTCCTTTTACCCTGTGACCTGGAGGTATGACCTCGGTTCTAATAAATACTCAGTTATATAAGTAGCTGACTGACCAGTAGTTTACCCCAGTCAATTACACTCTTTGACATTGGTGCTTAACAAGCAACTCCCTCAGTACATTCAGCTACGTCTGAGTCTTTGCTTCTAGCTCTTTACTATTTGCATTACCAATCGCTCTCAATAACTTTTCATATAAGAGGCCATACCGGTATGTGGCACAATCTAGGCCATGTGCGAGACAATGTATGTGAATAAATGGCAGGTAGATCTATCTATGGATGCTACATGCCTTCTAACACCATCCCTGCTGATACATGGCAGGTCTCACTATATATCTATGCTAGGAGCCCGGTATGCCCCATACATGCCCTGTACCTGGCATGTGACTCCATGTCATGGATACCTGCCCTTACATATTTTTGGCTTTTTTGCTGATGTGGATGCGGTCAGCTGGGGAGATGGTGAATGTACAGCCAATTCAAAGATACTGTCATGAGAGCTTTTCAATCTTATCTTATCTAACCTTATCTAATCTTATCAGACAGTTATCATATCTATATCATTATCAGTTTAGGTATCATATCTAAGATCTATGATCTAATGGAACATTCTACTATATTTTATTACATTCCGTAGTATTATACATCGCCTCATGTATACCTCACTAAAGCCTTACTATAGCCATGTGTAGTATAGTATATAAAGTACTGAATATACACCAAGAGACTCTAGTCTAGTTCTCTTCAGATTTCCACTCGTCTAGTGTGATAACCCTAAGACTACGAAACTAACCTTACACTTACATTGTCTAACTCATCTTGTGGGAGCCCGCTTGTCATCAGATGAGTGTTGCCCTAACAGAAGAACTAGACTTCTCTTCTTGTGCTCTCCCATGTTTTGTGCAAATGTATGTTTCCCTTACTGTTTCTAACGCTAACAATTCTCCCTATCGACAGACACATTCATTCATGTGGAGTTATCTCCCTTGAATACCCTCAGGACCCTTTGGTGCTCGCAGATGCATTGGTTTCCTCTGGAGTCATCTCCACTGAAATCGACGCCCTGTAGAAACCACTACACCACCCAACCACCCCGATACCTGCAGAATTGGATAGGTCACACGAGTCAGTGCGCTTGTGTTGAACTACACTGTCCAGGGCTGTAACAGCACATTTCACATCTAAGATCCAACCTACAGTCGTGTGCCAGGATCAAGATACTAATAGGTTTTTTCCTTATCACCAATTTCCATCCTCCGCCCCATGCCACTCTAACCGAACTTCCTCACTCAACCCATCACACCCTCCTCAACCTAACCTGTCACCTTCATCACATCCGCAACCAATTATCATGCCTGATGGAGGTGAAATCTCAAACATTCCAACAATCCCCGAAGATGCCTACACACAACTACAACGCACATAGGAGCAGCTGAAGGATCGAATGGAGATGGCCAAAGAGCTTTACAGATTGGCCAATGAGGAACTAGAACGCCGCAAGGCAACATCAGCATCGGTCAAAGGGGACAGGATGCCGAAGATCACCACACCGAAACCATTTTCAGGTAAGATGGCTGAAACGAAATCATTCACGCAGGCGTGCCTGATGTACCTAACCACACGAAAGGGGGAATTCCCCGATGAGAAGACTAAGATCCTATGGGTCTTATCGTACATGCAAGAGGGAGCTGTGCTGAAATATTGCAAGATGTTTCTAACGATCGTGCTCAAGGAACCAAGCGTCTGGGGATGGCCAATGTCCACTGTTGATGACTTGATGAAGGACATTGAAATGACATTTGGTGATCCGAACAAGCAAGACACGAAGGTGTTTGCCATCACGACAATTACACAAGGGGACAAATCTGCAGATGAACACGTGCAGGAGTTCAAATTGGCCAAGTACAATTCCGGCTACACGGGCACAGCCCTAATTTACAAGTTCAAACCATCACTGAACAAGGGGCTTCGCGAGAAGCTAAACAATTTGGAACACCGACCGGTCTCGATCCAGAATTGGTATAACAAGGCAATGCGGCTAGACCACCAATGGAGACAGGCAAAGGCTGAAGAGAAAATTTTCAGCAGATCTCGAACAGCTCCACCTAAGCCACAGGTGTCAAGCCCAAACAAGTCATGGCAACCACACCCACAACAGACACAAGGCAACCAACAGGTGGCCAAGAATAGCCAGGCACCCGCCAATGACCCCAACGCCATGGATGTCAATCGTGGACAAAACACCCACCACTTAAGCATTACAAGTGAGGCAGGCTCGGTCACTTCACCTGAGACTGCAGATCGAGATTAGATGTCTGAAACATGATGTACGACAAGTAACATGAGTATTGGCTCGAGGAAATATGAAAGGTCGATGCAAAGAAGGATTTTCCCAAAGGAGACAAGTGAAACCTTCCTCACTTCGCTCTCTGAATAAGTTTGATGGACTGGCAATCGAAGAAACAGTAGACACTATTAGTACCGAAGTAGTAGTTAAATCAGATCATGTACATAACAATGGCAGGGGGTCTCAGGTCACTGAGCTCAGCGCTCCAGAAGCGTGCTTAATTCCCATACCTGTACTGATCAAATCTAAAACTGTTGAAACGAAAGTTGGACCAGAACAGGGAGAAAAACACTTTGTCCAATCAGCATGTCTGGAACATGAAATTTTACTAGACGTAGGAATCACCACGCTGGATACACACAGCACGGTGTCACTTAAGGCCTTGCTGGACAATGGTGCAACTGGCTTATTCATTGATCAAAAGTTTGTGCAGCAGAATGGCCTGAAGATGCGTGTACTACTGGAACCAATAAAGGTGTACAATGTGGATGGCACATTGAACCAAGGTGGTTCGATCACAGAAGAAATCACCTTGATGTTGACACACAAGGGACACAAGGAACAAGCAGTGTTTAAGGTCTGTGACCTTGGCAATGCAACACTAATTATTGGTCAGCCATGGCTGCATAAGCACAATCCTGAGATCAACTGGCGAATGGGTGAAGTAAAGATGACCCAATGCCCAAGGGAGTGCAACATTTTTATTTGGAACGCAAAGAAAACAAAAAACAAAAAATAGCAGAGAAATGGAGATACTGACCAACTGTGGAAGAGGTTGTCGATGAAGAATATTACATATGCAGGGCGACGTTATTGGTAGACAGCGAGACTGTTATGGAGCAGAACGAGATAGCTGAGGAGGTAGCAGAAGAATTTTTTATTAGGAGGATGGATAGACTGATAGCATGGGGTACTAAGGATCTTAATCCGCAGGCAAGAGAAGGCAAATCAAAATCTCTAGAGGAGATGGTGCCTGAAAGATTCCATTCATATGTAAAGGTGTTTGAAAAGAAAGCCTCAGAGAGGATGCCGATCAGGAAAGCATGGGATCATGCGATCAAGATGAAACCCGGATTTGAACTGAA
>QOVE01007123.1:0-15754 GCA_003521275.1 Tricholoma sp. MG99 | reverse complement strand
AAGGCGTGTCTATATCAGTGGTGATTTGTCGCAAACCGCGCTCTTTCAAATGTTGCATCATCTGCCTCACTTCTTGCTTAGTCCAGGTTTCTTGGGCTTGAAACAACGATTGAATAATGTGACTCGGGTACTTGGAAAAGTTTTCGATCAATACCTTCGTCCTCTATACTGTATAAAGCTGATACGTCGATTTCCTCCTCCGTAGCGTCCGAGCCGAGATGACGTTCCTTAGTATTAGAATCATCGTCGGCGTCGCTTACATCTCCAGACTCTGCACCTTGGTTTATACCTGCGATCAAGTCTTCTAAGGTTTCTGCATCGATATCTACTTCCTCAGAAGCCTCCAAAAAGGCACGAATTTGCAGGACAAGGCGATTGTTCGCGGAAATGGTGTGATGGTGTCCTGGTTGGGGGTGGGCCTCTGATTCATGCGGATGCTGACGAGATTGCTCTGATAATGACATCACTAGTCATGTCCGGGTTCCCAGAGTGTATCGCCGCGATAGACGTCCCGCCAAGTCGAGATACTATTAGAAATGGGCTGCCAAAGTGTTAAACGTTAAACAATACTTGGGTCAATGTTCCCACGCGTAAGTCTGATATCTGATTAATAATAACAAGGGTCCAGGACTTGTCCAGGACTGCGTATGGTACGATATCAAGTACCAGCACTTGCTACGGGATAGACTTTCTATCCAAATTATGGCGTCAAAAGAATACAAACCTGCTCGTCGCTTGATGATGTTATTGACTCCGTACAAACCTGGTAGAACTTCAATTATGTGTAACAGCCTGGCAAGCACACAGACTAAGAGCATACTAGCTATATTGAGCGACGCAGCAAAGAATCATGACACCGACACACGACAGTGCACTAATCATACTCGAATATTTCCGGGGTCCTGAAACTGTGATGCTGGTTAGTACTTACATGTATAATTCGGATAGGTCGCTCGAAATACTTGAGTACAAATTGCTAGTAGTTGCTTGCTAGCAAATGTTAATGATCCAATGGCAGTTGATAGATAAATATAGACGAGCGAAGCTGCGATTCACGCATTATGAATGGAGACTTCTCTTGTCGCCATGTCATTGTGTGAGGTAGATGGGATTTGGCCCTACCTGATCCCCGTCGTGTTTTCGAACAAAGAATCGTACATACCGGATCTTGTCCGAAAGAGGCTTATGATTAATATCATCGAAATTCTGGACCCGCACGGGTGTGTATTTTTTCACGAGGGGCCTACTCATCGTTTGAATGTCAAGAGCGAGCCAGGCCCATAGGGGCATTGGAAAGCGGTGCGGTACGTCGCGTCGCTTAAATCGGGACTGCCACCCCATGAACTAGGAGCTTTAGGCCTGAACCCTTGGTTCAGAAGGCGCACCTGTCATCGACGTCTGCTAGCATCTTCAAACTTCAAATTTTCAAAGCTTCAACTTAGCTGCTGTGAAGTCAACAATGTTTTGCATCTGAAAAGCCTTGTAAAGGACGCCCGTTGTGACCGAGTTATTCTCTTGTGATAGGCATCGTAACTTGAAGTTGCAATGTGATAGTTACTCGATGCGAGGATTCGTATCTCTCTGCTTATTTTTTATATCTGGTGTAATAAACTCAGGCTGATCATGATTATGTATCAGAACAGGAATTTGGTTTTCATCCGTTGAAAACTATATAAAGGGACCCCCATACGAACTCTCTTACTATTCGCGTCCCATTTAGTTCCATTTCTCTCAACCCTTGCTAAAAATGTCTTCGAAGTCTATCTACCAGTTCAACGCAAAGACTACTAGCATTACTGTAAGCGACTTCCCACTGCAGTGACGTTTGCAACACCTAATGAATTCACGACAAGTATCCCTGGCCAGCTGGGGTCAGCGGTTTGGAACGCATCGCGCTGTCTGCCAAAGGCGACCTTCAAAGATTACTGAGGTTTGTCGTTTTTTTTTAACCTAATTATTCATCGACTGAATAATGTACTAGTGCTTTCTTCGACCGCCCGATTACCATCGCTACTGTTTATTCAGATACATACCACCAAATCTCTTCCGATCTCCCTGCTGTTCCTTTGTCCCTTCCCCCCGACTCTGCTACTATTGCAGCTGCGTCCCTCGACAAGCCAATTCTTCAGAAGAGACAAGTGCATTTGCAATGCTCAGGCAAAACTGTCTGTATTGCGACTTCTCAAGTTCGCATCACATCTCCTGAATGCGCACGCTTATTCCTCGTTGAAAAATACGCCATTGGCCAGATGTTTGCGCGAATGGAGAAGGTTCCCTCATTCGAACTTGTGTTTGTAGGCCTTGGTTCTGTCATCGATGACAGCGCCTCAGAGACAACTCCTTCGGACAACGTCCTCGAGGAGTTTGAGCATGAGCAGCTATGGAGAAGATATAAACTCCACATTCCTGATTTCGAATGCGAAATTCTGGAGGTCTTTCCGGCTCGGGATATGTTTGTTGAAGGGACAAACTGGCTGGACGGAAAACGTTTGAGTGGAACTTCGCCATTGGTATTAGGGCGGACGCCCGCTGCTACGCCTGCGACTTCAAAATCCCAGGCGAATTTGATATTATTTTTGGGTTTGGGCTTCCTCTTCATGGCAACACTGGGGGCATCCAGGCATCTCACTTATGGATCATGGATATGCTAGCCTGTATCATACAATAGCTATTCCACAGCACATCAGTTGTGCATGTCATATTGTGAATTTCAATGTCTGCAGTCAGACAAATCTGTAGAATACATTATCACAAGAAATACTAAACTCGGCACCTTTCTGAGGGTCCAGCCTTGTCTTCTGTAACAGGATCCATAGTTACTTTGGTGAGTCGTTGTTAGTCATGGCTAAATTATGATGTTTAAAACTTGCAAAGTCAGGACTATTAACTTTCCTTCGGGCCCCACCCGCTGTTGCTGGATGACAGCTGTCGCTTCAAGTTTGAGTGCAAACAAGCCTGGATAACCAAAGATACAATAAAAATAGAATATAGTACACGTACAGTAAAATAAAGAACTAATACAACATGCAATCACTATGACCGTTCCCCGCGCAACCTCCGTGCCAATGCAAGATCTTTTGGTTGGATAGTAACACGCTTCGCGTGAATAGCAGCCAAGTTCGTATCTTCGAACAGTGAGACAAGGTATGCCTCTGCAGCTTCTTGTAGCGCCATAACGGCCGACGATTGGAAGCGGAGATCTGTCTAATGATGAGGAAACAGAATTAGCAACAGATTTAAGTGGACAATATGAATAAGGATCATACCTTGAAATCCTGCGCGATTTCACGGACCAGACGTTGGAAGGGGAGTTTGCGAATTAGGAGCTCAGTAGACTTTTGATAACGTCTGATTTCACGGAGCGCGACAGTTCCGGGCCTGAAACGATGGGGCTTCTTTACACCACCAGCTGCGGCCTAGAAGAGCATGAGCACTGGCCAAGGCACGGTCGGTACAGGAAAACTCACGGCAGTCTTCCGCGCTGCTGATGATTTGGCAGCTAATTGTTTACGGGGCGCTTTGCCTATAAGAGAAAGACACTGAGCAGATGTCCTAGTCTGATGACATGGAAGATCACGTACCACCAGTAGATTTGCGAGCAGTTTGCTTAGTGCGGGCCATTTCAAAAGAGGATGAAGTATCGGTATACTTGCGGCGGGCTGGATGAACGCAAAGGTAGGGAGTCGGTTGGCTAAAAGTGGTCGAGTATTTATACAAACACGATCGCGTCCCAACACGTGATAAGCGCGCCAGAAACAATCATTGATTCAACAAGCAGAAAATCCAGCACAGCCACTGCCCGCCGTCATATAAGGAACGTGGTGGCAGCGTGATCAAACAGTTGCTATCATACCACTACCACCACCTCATATAACTCCTTCACCTAAACTCTTATAACATAATGTCTGGACGTGGAAAAGGTGGAAAGGTGAGCCTAATGCCTGTCTTTAGTTACTATGGACTCAACAATCCTCTGTCTTAGGGACTCGGAAAGGGTGGTGCCAAGCGTCACCGTAAAATTCTTCGCGACAATATTCAGGGTATGTTGCTTGCTTACCTGGCTGATTGCAAACCAAGCATGCCTTTAGGTATTACAAAGCCTGCCATTCGTCGTCTCGCTCGTCGTGGAGGTGTGAAGCGTATCTCTGGTCTTATCTATGAAGAGACTCGCGGTGTATTGAAAATCTTCCTTGAGAATGTATGTTGCGCAGTCTCTCTTCATTGAATGCCGTATTAATCCACTTCATTTAGGTCATTCGGGATTCAGTGACGTACACGGAACACGCGAAGCGGAAGACAGTGACAGCACTGGACGTTGTTTACGCACTGAAACGATCAGGTCGTACGCTATATGGTTTCGGTGCATAGACTGCTGGGGTTTATTGTCCATGTATTGCTATCATTTGTATTATTAATAATTTATCTCTCCTTCATTGCCTCAAATGTGTCTCTGGATGTTGATAAGAATGCCTGAGCTTCGATCTGCAATATGTTAATTTGGTCTATCATTATGTTTCCACAGTTGTCTTATTTGCTAAACTACTTGTTTCTCCATCCTTCATATTGACTTTATCCGGCTCATGGTTTCGTAGTCGCATCTCCACTAAGAACTCCTTGTCTCGGATAGACTGGGACCATTTCGATAGTATCCTGTACAATATTGCACCTGACCGAGCCAATCCAGCTGTCATGAAAATGCCGGGGTAGACATGCAGAACTGGAATGATGATGTAAGCACTATAATTTGGTATAATGAGGCTACCCACAGATAAATTTGTCGTCGACGTGCAGGGACGGAAGAAGATATTCCAAGCACCGGAAGACAAGCCCAGGAAGGATAATCATGGCAAGCAGCCCTCCTGTAACAGGGCCTATCACCTCTTTAGTTGCCTGCACAGGATTGGGAAGTGTCCATCCGTTGTCTAGGATCTAGGGGCATTAATATTGTTAGCGGACGAAATAATTCAAAGGCGTAAGACGACAAACGTGTTGTATTCCTGTCGTAATTCGATTGGGAGGTTGGATACGGTTTGCGTGAAGTGCGATCTTCGCGTAGACCAATCCCAGTGCCCATGCATCGACAACACGTATTCTGGGCGTCATGTCCGGATGCAGTGTGAAACGAATGGGTAAGACGATATATAGATCGACCACAAATGCGACCAGAGTAGGAATGACAATGCCTAAGAAGACTACCATGTAGGAGGCCTTGGCAATCCACAAAAGACCTCGCTTGACAACGAGCACTCGTAAATCAGCCCGATGCCCATCGCCACTGATCCGCTGACGCCTCTTGTCCAAGTTATCGATTGCAGTGCCTATGAGGTAACAGCCCCATAGGAGATAGAATCCAACAATGAAGGAGTAGCCGTCATGAACATCGCGACTAACGAAAAGCGCGAAAAAGCTTCTCCCGAGTTGTATGGGCAAAGCAACCGCGATTCCGAGCAAGAACGCGCCTATTATCCAGAGCAGACTGACGAATGTGGTCACTCGTTGACGGAAATTAGGCGGGATGTAAACAACTATGTAGTCCTCCTTTGGGTTCCGCTTAGCCTTTTCTGCTTCAGCGTTTTGAAGCTCAACAAGGGCTTTGGCTGCATCATCTATAGGTTCGCCATTCTCTGTGACTGTTGCTGTTGCGCGTACGTCTCGAGGAAGGGCAAGACTGTCTGTTGCTGGAACCCTACGGAAACTCCCATCATGAAGTGGGTTAACGTCGAGAAGGAGTTCGGGTAGTCGAAGTGAAAAAATCCTCCAATGGTTCGGAGTATATTCTTCATCTGGATGCCGACCACCGAAAAAGTACGAGGTCAAACGAAGCCTGGCTGCCAAGAATTTCCATATTGCCCTGGCAAATTCTCTCACAGTTTTTTTCGGTCTGAAGTACTGCATCGTGTATGGCAACACAAGATGCAAGAACAAGAGGTCCACAGGTACATTGGAGAGTGGTTCTCTGAATCAATATCAGCAATGGACAGAAAATTATTAGCAACCACTGACCTGTTCTTCCAACGGAACGGCATGATAGATTTGCTACCAACTAGTAAAAGACCTGCCACACTACCAACGACACATGCCACCACAATAGAGTACATGACCCCACTCACACAGATTTTACGCAGCTGAGTAAGGGTCGGGCGGTCAAGAATGTCACGGATAGGATGAGCATTTTGGTCCTGAGGATCCTTAACGAACCACATTGCTCCGGTGCGTATGACGGTGCGACAACCAGACAATAGGACAGCGAAAGAGTACCTATACTTTAACATAAGTTTCCGAAGGGTATCTGCGTAAGTGAAATTCACGTACATGAACAAAGTCCCTGCAACCCAGTGATAAAACATTGCAGTCAAAGGTGCTTGGAAGAAGAAGGCGGCACGGGAGTGTAAGTTAGCTTCAGGGAACAGCCACACTGTGCATAGATCTAGCACAACCCCGCATGCGAGAGGGAACGTCACCAGCTCAATGAAGATGAACGTAGCAACCTTGAGCACAAGTAGCTGTTGGCGTACAGTATTTCTCACAGCCCTACCCGCACTCCTCGCATTGCCAACCGTAAGGATGTTCAAATACAGGGCAAGAAGCAAGCCAACGACCACATAGCCCAAGATGACAGCAAACAGTCTCTCACTAGGGCCTTCTCCCACGGCCAACTGCAGCCAAATGTCTTGCGTACGAGTTGCATGGATGCGCACTGCTTTCCCAAGCACGGCAAAGTGAGGTTCGGTCTTGTTTAAAAAGCTCGGAAACGTCGCTTCAAATTTCGAGAGGGCCGTAGTAGTGTTGCTTGACGCTTCTTCTACTTGGGGTACAGTCATGATTGTAGACCATGCAAAGAGTTGCTCCAGAGGCTTGTCTACCAGTGCTCCCACGCATGTCTCCTATTTCTAATATCAGACCTTCTCTAAGAACTGCAAGCAAGAGTGCTTACGAAGTTAGCAGCGAGCCCGCTAATCTTGTCAGCTGCACCGTGGCCGAGGATCTTTGTAATAATATGTATCACACCAGAGAAGAAGTATGCAGTCACGCGACGAGCAAGACGGAAGAATTGTGGTAGGAACAAATCAACAACGAAGAAAGCGACGGTATCAACAATTGGATCGGTAATCACACGCATAGCGCGAATAGGCAAATGTAGAATCTGCAAGGACCGCTGGGGATCCAGCTAAAGGAGAGTTTTAGCATGCGAATAATCAAGCTTACAAGAATGACATACCGATAATAATGCTGTAGACTTTCCGATCGTAAAAGGGATCCAAACACCAAGACCGATAGCGGTATCGAGCACAAAAATCATCAAAGCAGCCTAGAAATCGCCAATTAAGGTCAGTAATAAGTTTTATCCAGTAAGAAACACCAACACCAACATTTTGAAATACACCGTATAGTGGGCCCCTCATACCAATAGCTACACACATCCAAGGTAAGTGATATCGGAAAAGAAAAAAACAGAGATCAAGTTACCTTCCATAGCCCCATCCATATCGTCTTCCACGTTCCCTTCAACCTCCTCATTTAGATCGAGCCCACCACCACCCAAGGGTTGGGCAGCCTCGGCACCCTCTTGAGCTGCAGCTGCACCATTTTCTCCAAGTCCTCCAGCAGCCGGCTGTTGCACTACCTGTACCTCAAGCGCCCAATCATCCTCGTCAAACAGCAGCAAGCGATTTGCCTCTTCCTCGCCTGCTTCATCTACGTCTTCGTCTTCGTCTTCATCTGAATCCACACTATCCCCGTCCGTCTCATTTTGAGCATCCTCTTCCCCCCGATCTTCGTCCCCTTCTTCTGTATCACTGTACGCCATTATATCGGGATGATTCGCAGGTCCGCCGGCCGTATCAAGCTCCTCGAAATATTGATCCATTTGCTCTTTCATTATCTGCTTCTCATCCCTGATATCCTGCTCTGCATCGCTATCCTCGCCGAACTCGTTGTTTCCCTCTTTATCCAACTGATCTTGGTTGAAATAACCATTCAATGCCGACGAGCTGGCAACAACTTCCAACTCTTCCGGTGCACGATATGTTGCTAAACTTGGGGAGATAAGTGGTGTTTTTGGCGGTGAAATCACGAATGAGGCAGGACCAACAGAGGTTGACGGTAGCGGCGGGCGGCGGGCCTTGTCTTGGTGCGATGAGGACAATTTCATACCTGCGTCGGCACCACTCAAATCGGCTGATCCTTCATCAATTGATGGGGTTGGCGAAGGGGTCTTCAGCCTGTCGAAAGAAAATGGGATAGACCCCCTCGGAGGTTCCAGGGTAACGGAAGGAAATATGGGAGTTGGGGGTGACGTTGCTGCAGTCGTGTGTAAGGTGTCTGTCGAACCTGACTGCTTCTGCCATGGTTCAGAGTTACTTCGTCGTCCAGTCTGAGGTAGCTCCGCCTTAAATGTAAAGTCAAACGCGGGATCAACGTCCATAGGCGTCTGTGGACGGCTATTGCCAGTTAGCGCGGCCCGACGTCGAGCACCAAGTAGCCGTGCAGCATACACACGGCGAGAAAATGATCGTCGTTTCATTCGCTCTTGTGCTGACTTCTCCTCATCATCATACTTCTCATTCTCTTCACCAGATCTTTTTAGGAACAATCTTCGCCTATTATGTGTACGCATCCCATCGAATGGGTCTATGGCGTCTTCATTCTCTTCCTTTGTCTTGCCCTTTCTCCGTGCTCGCTCGATGGGCGATCTCCCATGATGATGCCGCTCGTCGCCGACAATATGACCATTGATACCTTCACGAGCCCGCAATGCGTCGATCGCCCTTAGCGCTTCGATCTGACGCTGAGCCAGCGCCTCGTCCATGGCATTAGGTTGGGCCTGTCTCTGCTGTGCAGGCCTCGGAGCTTGTTGTGCTGCTTGTGGCTGAGCTTCCTCCGGAAATACATCTTCGTCTTCAAAGACGCCCGGTCGGGCATTCTGAGATATCCACTCTCGAAGAAGGAAAACCGCTACGAACGTAAGCACGATGATAGAAGCAATGATTTGTCCTGTGAAGATGTCAGCTGAAAGAGCGATCCACAATGGATGACTAGTGAGCCGCGCTACGAGTGTATTGGGAGAAGGCAACGACGTGTCAGCAGTAACTCTGTAGAAATATGGGCTAGCATCGGGGCCGGCATCGGGACGAGGTCTATCGCTTATCCACCATGCACTTATAGCAACGCGTAAGCAAGCAGAAGACGCCAAGGTGTGAGAGTGCATACGTGGATTCGCCCATTGAGAAATACATCCTCCATGTCCATACTGTTGCCCATGGCAAAACCGCTAACCAAATGATAGTAACTGCAATAGCTCGAAGTCCAAAAAGTAGCGTGTACAGTGCATGTTGAGCCAACCGTCTGATCAGAAGCACCGGCGGGAGCGTTGAAGGCATATCAGCAGCATAAACTACGATAATTTTAGAGCTAGAGAATCCACATCATGCAGTATATCGTACCTTTGGTAAACGCATACGGATGTTTGCAAACATCGCAGGTTTTCTTCTTACTGTGTGCAAGCCATGTCGTCAAACTACAGAAGATCAGCTGCACTCCGGGTTTCTGCATAAGATCGCTCACCAGTCCTGATGAATATACCGTATTGTTCCAGAACACTTGCATGGATGAAAAAGAGGCTGGTCTGCCTCAGCTGGCGCACTGCAGATCCGACATGTATCTAGAAGAGAGGCAGACTACTATTAACCACAAGAATCTTACCAAGCTCCGAAACAACGGACCTTGCTCCTCAGCTTCCTGCATTTATATCAGCTTTAGGCAGATATTGTTCAGTTAAGAACAAAGGCCTGCTGTAAAATGCTATAGTGGTAATATGGTGAGGAAGGGTTGCGTGTGTGCTGTGTGCTCAATGTTGCGAACGATGACAACAGCTGTAATGGGCGTTACTCATTACTAATCGAATTAGTAAGCGTCACGTCACGTGAAAACACTTAAGGTCGGACAGGTCGGACCCCAATCACCTTGCATATGATGATGATAACAAACTTAACGTTCACTGGCAATCTTTGTGACAAAGCTGGTCAGAATGTACATTCATGAGTTATGCCTGAGGATGACTCTATGTTCATGAACCAGGGCACATTGAGAAGGGTCCTCTATCCCTGCAACCGATCACCACTGGCATCCTGAGCTGGCGCCAGTGAGCAGCCAACTCAGTGCTACACTCGACTATGTTAGAGGCTCAGCTAATCCCTCAAATGGAATATACCTCCGGCTACAGCAATTTGAAAATAATTGAGATGATCCGCGTCGACAGGATTGCCAAAAGCTGCCTGCATGTATCAAGTAGCACGAACTCCATTCTCCAGGCACGCACGTGAAACCTCTCGATGGGTGTGATTGACTTGAAAGGGTTCAAGTTCGCCGTCCTGATTTTCCCAACCTGTACATAACACTCGGAGATCATTGAGGACTGTCACGTTTACGTACGGCGGTCCACGTTGACCCATGTGTGGCCTAGGGTTGCTGAGGGGGCCGAACGCCAACAAATGCAGAGGTACATGATAGACAGATGCGGCGTACCAGCTGCTAGTACCAGTAGTGTGACTTCGGCTGCTGGACCGGCTGGCAACACAGTAGCACTTAAGTTAGCCTGGCAGTAACAGCCCCTTACACCGAGCGCCGTCGTCAAGCACGATACATCTTTGAAAAAGCACGCATGGCATCCAACGTAAAGGCTGCCAGTACCAATATGGAACAGAGAGTACTGGGGATACTCGCCGAGTGGATACCAGGGACACTTGAATACAAAGCCAGTGCGGGAATGTGTAGCACAAGGGTCCTTTAACAGAAACGGCCGCGGCTCCAACGGACGAGCCTGAGACCTGTTTGAACCATTGGAGTTAATGATCCAATGTAGATCGTGCTTACATTGATCGTCGATCACGCGTCCACACTACTGGTCATGACTTTCGTACACCGATATAAAGGTAGATAAGCGTTGGAACAATCAATGGCAGGGAGAGACGATCAGTGGTGCGGCAAGCTACCAAAAGTCTTTACGCAATAAATCATGAGTCACGCCGTCAGGCCATGCATGGCGGCCAAGCCAGAGCTGAATGCAGGGATGGGCGCAACTCCGCAGTAGGCGAGAATAGATGCAGGTCTCCAATAGCCAAATAGCCGAGGCCCCGTCGGGTGAACTCTTGACGATAGTTAGATACGGTGGTAAGCGATTGGGGTTAGGTGACATCCATCACTCGAAGGTTTAAAAGTGGAAATACAGGTACTAATTTTAGTCGAGTGGGAGAAGTAGAGGAGGCCATGGGACTCCCGAACAAATCCGATAAGAGGCCACTATGTTCCAGCCTACAGTTGAACTGTCCGTCGGTCGAACCCCCGGGCCCAGAGGATGGCGCTTCCAGCAGCCAGAATAAAGTGCATCTCATGGGTTGAAGGTATTGACGAGGACAAATGACAGATATGAAACAATACCCTTGGATCGGTTAACTCATATGCCTAGCCAGAGGAAATCCGAAGGGTCGTAGCCATGAGCTTGGCGCACCAGATCTGTAATATTCGATTACATACACACAGCAGTGTGCGCTAGAGCGCTTGGTTGATGATAAGTAAAGCTGCTGCACGTCCGATCAGGACCTAGCTTAGCACCGGATATCCCCAGACGATCGATGTAGGTCGCAAGCTGATACATGATTTATGAGTAAATAGCTCGACAGGAGTGCAATCATTCCAAACCAAGACCGACGGCATTTACGAATTCGCGGTGGCATCCAGAAGACCAGCGAATAGTGTATTAAGGAGTTTGTGACACACCAGAGAGAAGTAACGCTTAAATTGTCACCAGATGCCAAGCACCACCGGGAAGCATATGACGAGGTTTAGCCAACCAATAGTATGACCCAGGATTAGTGTACCACTCCTTCGCCTAGCCAGCTGAGCATTCCGACATGTTATCAGAAGTTTTTAGTAACTAGGCGACAGAATAGACACCTAAGATGTGATAGGCGTATATAGTCGATTCTGGTCGCGTACCCGTATGTTAGAAACCAATCTGATTAGCACTGGCCCGGGACAAACGCGGACTTGTCAGTGCCAAATATCTGACATTCGGTCCGTGTGTCCGAGTGTAAATGTAACATCCTATGGTGGCTCAGATAAGTATCGATAAGTACTTGAGATGGAAATGAGGTCACCCTCAAGCTCCCACGGCAGCCGGTTATTGAGGTTAGCCTAAACCACCGACGACCCGTTTGGGGATGGATCGCAGGACCACGGTATAACTTACATACTGCTGATATGCGATCATTCTAGTAGCTGCCTATGTCTGACGGTGGACATGGGAATGCGCCGGGCTGCAATGGCTGCAAGTCTTGTCCTCGGCCGGCCTTGCAGCATCACCCATCTGCAGAAAAACCAACAGAGCTTCAGGCACGTGAGAGAAGAAATATGGAAATAAGATGAAGACGAACCTTAGAGCTATTAAACATAAAATACAGTCTAGAGTCATCGACACGTGGAGATGACACAAAACGTTGTGCGAAGATCATGCTACTCTAACACTGGGTCAAGTCGACAATAGGAACTCTCCCACTGCTACCAGACTGTCTAGTAGAACCACTAGTTAGTAATCATCAATTGCGAGAAATCTTCAAGAAGCAAGACAACAGACCACCAAATATCTCATGCCATCGTTGACGCAATGACATCCCGCTCTTGGCAGAGTTGCTGATGTACGACGCAATTGCAAAATTCGTTTCAACCAGATCTTGAAGAACAGCTTGAGTTCGCAGTCAACCGTGAGATACTTATAAGTATATCCGATATCCGAGTCCATTAACAACTTGAAGCTTATCCTAATCCAGCCCACTGACTTTTTTAGTATTTACGAGTCAACTTGAAGTTCAACTTACTTATATAAGTCGCTCTGCATCTGCATTTTATGTGTTGCCAAAACGTCGTCCATCTCGCTAGTGTCTCAATTGTTTTGAGTCGGACAGAGATACTTCTGAGTCGTGAATAGGAGTAAGTACGAGCCGTCCGCCCTTACAAATATCGCTTCGAGCGGCCTCGAGCAACACAGGATCAAAGACTTGATCCCCACTTTGTTCACGGAGACGAGTAACTCAAAGTCTCAAACCACCTACGGCGCGTGGATTTTATTTTTCCTAAGCGAGTACACATCAAAGATTTGAATACTTATTGCAAGATACGGTAAACATCTGGAGACGGATCCGGATGTCTCGTAGTCGCCCATCATGAATTTCGTGGAGCTGTTAAACCTTGGTGGGTTACTAGGTATTATATGTCGGCTTCAGCGAACGTGACACGCGCAAAATCGAGTCCAGTCATCGTGTGGAGGCCTCGACGCGAAATACGTCTATCACCAGCGCCATCTGATCGCGTTGTCCGTACCAAGCATTACTAGGCTACCCTCTGCCTCTTGAATTATATTCTGATATCGACTGGTTATTCCCACCACCTACTTTTGCAACATGTGTATGTGTGCCACATACTTTGTGCGATCCAGATACCCGCAAGTCCAGGATATGAGATAAGGATCTCCCACCGTGCCAACCTCAAACTTTGATCTAATCATTACTAACCCCCTTGCCTGGGAACACTATACTGCAGTTTACTACACTCTTGCCGCCGCGAATGTTCAGCCAGTTAATCGTGCTGATCTTCAGGTCAGATTTCCTATCTGTACATAACTTGTACAGTAATCTCCGATTTCAAAGAAAATTTCCAGCAATCCAGGACTGACCTGTGGACTACTTGGATCCAGTTACGCCACTGTTGTTATCAATGGTAGTCTGGACGATCAAGCTATTCCCGCTGTAGAGGTATGCCTTTCGTAATTATCAGTGCCGTCTTCGTCAACTGAATTACCTCCTTACCGAGCTTGACACTTAATATGCTACAGGTCCATGTTTCTCAGCTCCGAATACTTATTACAGGCAAGGAATCTACAACCGAATCTGACGTAGTACATCGAGGTAGCTCGGGCAGGAACGCCTCCTTGCGGCTCCTTGCGTGCCGAATTCCCAAACTACTAAATATTATCAGTGGACCTTATCTTCGATTGGCTTAATTTTGTCTTCGCGCAGTCGACTACTATCACCAGCTATCACCTCTTACAGTGCTTTGCACAAATAACTGAACATCGCGATTCGCGGGACCAAACTTTTGAAACAATGTGACCAGATAAGGTCACCACTTAGGTTACGTAACTCATCACCATCTGTGTCACATGCTTTGGCCGTGATGTATGTATTGATGACTCTGAAATTGAGTGGCGACGACGACTCATTGCCTATAGTACTGTACCTCGACAAGGCCAGCAGCAAGTCCTTCCCCGCGACCAAATTACGACTTCATGTACTCGTGTAGTTAAAGGTATACACAAATGACGAAACAAACACAGTCATTTTTCGGTCTGCGCTCTCTGCTTCACAACTTACTGCTGCCAAATGCGCTTTTCAGCTTATCCCTACGCCGACGGCACGGTTAACGAATCCCGCAATCAGCTTCTTCAGTGGTGTTCTCTCGACTCGGGTACTTCAATTTTTCACCCACACGACTCAAGCGGTGCAAACATCCCCAATCGGTTAGCGCACGATGTACCGAAGGCGTTTTATAAGCATTATTATATCTCTGATGTAGCAGTCAGCAATGCGGGAGTCAGTCACGCTGACGGATGGCCTGAGTTTTCTGACTATCAGCGCGTCGGGCCGATTAAACCCACTAATTTGGGCGTTGTAGAGAAGTGCACAGCGACGGTGGCCCTACCAGTGCACATATCGTCAAGTACTTCAGTTGAGGTCTTCGAATTCAGGATAGTACATAGAGTCTAAAACTCTAAATTGCATCCATGGCGATGCTCTTGCTTGCCATCCTTGGGCCTCTTGTGTTAAGCAACTGGGTAGGACCGAAAATGACCAGAGACAGTAACCTACAACGGTAATCCAAGTCACTGCAATAACGGCAAGGCGCCTCGGCTATCACTGAATCAATTGCAATCCGAGTTAGTTAGGCGATTCCGCAGTGATCATCGATCAATATTTTGTCTGTCAGCCATTGACCCACTGCCATGCGTTGGATGACTCTTGGGTTGAGTTAACCCCTCATAAACGTCAGCCTCAGTCTTCGAACCAACGGACACAACTATCCCTGATAACACGCTCCTTGCTCACGGTCCTTCCGGAAGCTCTTACCAGTACTAGGGTTGCATGTGGACGAAGGTAACGAGACTTGATCACGAAGCTGCTGTGCAACGTGGAGCTGAAGACCTTGTATTTCTATTTATTGAAATAGCCTGGATTGCACTTCTCATATACTACGCACCTTTCTTTTGTTCCCTATCGCGTCCCCGATAACTGATAGGTGCTATGATTGGGTCTATAGCACTTATATTTGCATATGTGCATCTGTGCACAGCCAGCCTGCTCTCCAGCCGATGGAATGATCTGGCCGAGAAACACGCCTGGACCGAACTACCTCGTGGTTGGGTATATGAATCGCCCGCACCACCAGATTACTCCTTCGAGATGCGCATTGGTCTGAAGCAGGAGAGGATCGAGGACTTGATCGCATCGCTCATGGAGACGAGTGACCCAAACCACTCACGGTATGTGGTTATATGTTCCTGACCTGGCGTCATACAAACAAATCTTGTTAGCTACGGTAAACATTTGACCAGCGCCGAGGCAGATGCCCTCGTTGCCCCCCATCCTGACTCTCGCGACGCTGTCAAATCCTGGATTGGATACCACAGTATCAACACCGACGATGT
>QOVE01007086.1:0-19769 GCA_003521275.1 Tricholoma sp. MG99 | reverse complement strand
GTCTCGTCCGTCGCATATCCGAACATGATACCCTGGTCACCGGCGCCATGGCTCTCCAAGGAACCATGGTCGAGCCCCTGAGCGATATCTGGAGACTGCTGCTCGATAGCGACGAGGATGTTGCATGTTTTGTAGTCGAAGCCCTTGGACGAGTCGTCGTAGCCAATATCCTTGATGGCCTCACGGATGACCTTCTGGTAATCAAGCTTGGCCTTGGTAGTGATCTCGCCAAAGACCATGATCATGCCAGTTTTCGCCGCAGTCTCACAAGCAACCTTCGACCACGGGTCCTCAGCGAGACAGGCGTCCAGCTACAGCGGAAAGAATCAATCTCTCAAAAAAAGAAAAAAGATCGCTGGGACACACAATGGCATCGGAAACCTGGTCGCAAATTTTATCTACGCCAGAAATCAACCAACAAGTCCGCGGGAGGTTAAGAGTACATACCAGGATGACCTTCACCGACGGACTCTGAAGTGAACAGGAAATGGCCCGCAGGTAGAGAACCATGAGCAGAACTTCCGTTGATGGCCATCGCAGAAATCGAGAAAAGAGGGGAGTGACAGAAAGGATAAGAGAGACTCAGGGCAAAACTGCTGGCAGATCTGGTTTTATCTCGTACTTCCGCTGCTTAGTCATCAAAAATCACGCCATTTGCGCCATGGATGCAACATGGAGGTGACATGAACATTGTCAGCTGCAGAGCTTAGGGGAGATCTCATCAGAAGCGCCATATCTACAAATAGCTGTTCAATATCAAACCGCACTGAGCCAGAAAAGGCTCGGAGGAAAAGGCAGGAAAGGGCCTTGTGCACGGGCAAAATTAAATAGCTCATGAAGACATTCCTTTCGTGATTCATTATATGGCTCGAGTACAACAAGTATACAGATGTCCAGGAACGCTGTACATGTCAGAGCAGTCCAACACCCAACGGATCGCTACCGCTTGTGGACGCTTGTGGAGCCTTTGTGGATTGTTCAGCTGCTTGCGTGCCTTTCATTTTAGGATATGAATACGCTGTCTTTGGCGTCGGCCTAGAAACGGTCGGATCGTCGGGGAGAGCAGATGAACCGTCGAATGAAGTAGTTGGTGCCGAAGGCGATCGGACAGATCCCCATGGGTTGTCCTCAATAACAGAGCGTGTCGATCTCTCGGTAGTAGCCCACGGATTGCTCGATGAAAGTGACAGAGAGTCAAGCCCCCTAAGGACAGGCGGCGATGAAGACATTGGTTCCTCGCCCCAAGCACTCAGCGTCTCTCTCCCTCGCAATTCCGCCGTCTTGCCGGGTGGCTCGTTGTCAACGCTGCCCGTGTTTCTCAAGTCCTTTGCAACACCGACATATGCATCCTGCACAACAGAAAATGCTGCCGAAGCATTTGAGGAGAGCTTTCCCCAAACTGATTTTACACCACTCCCAGACAAGAACTCGGGTGGCTTTATGCGTGCGCGGTTGGGTGAACTTAAAGGATTTGGCGAAGGAGTTCGTGTAGGTCGCATTGAGAGGGCGGATGAAGAACTTGAAAAAGGTCCAGCGTAAGAATCTGCCCTTGCTGGCGCAGGTCTTGTCGATATCTCCGGTGTGGACATCGACAGTTCTCTGGAGCTATCATGAATATTCACATTCCATGATGGCACTGGAACCACAGTTGTCGCTCGTTGTGGTCGCAGCGACATCGGGGATTTGGAAGGAGACGGAGGAAGCGGGACGGATAATGCGGAAGGAGAATCCGACGTCTGAAGTTCAGGATCCTCGTCCGCATTCTCGATCGAACCTAGCACTTCAGCACCTCGGGGTTGCAAGCTCTGCACTCTTCCATTCATCTCATCGTCTGTTCGGCCGTACAGCTCATTCCAGAACCGGACATCTTTGGAATTCGGAAATAGGACTCCCATGTCCGCCTCTGGTGCACGGCTTGTCGGCTCATCCAACGAAGGATTATATGTCGAATTGACATTCTGTTCCATCTCCTCCGGAGAGTTGAAAAAATCCCATACACTTACTGTGCGCTCCCAAGCTGGAGGTCCGCCATCCCCAACCCGCCGTTCTCGCTCACAGTTATACAGGAACGTCCCAAACTGACAAGAGTATAGGTGATAATACAGCTGACGGAGGAACCGTTCGTTGAATTCGAATCGATCTGGGTATTGCCTCTGAACTTGTCGGACAGACTCTAAAAATTGGTGAAAGACTGGACTGGTCTCCTTGATATGTTGCTGAGAAGCAAATCGATTCTGCACAGAGGCCAGGAAAGCCTGGGCAGCGTCAGCGCCGCTGCCTGTGTTCGTAGAGTCGCTCGACGACAGGAAGAATTTCTCTGAAGATAGATGCCCACATCGATCAAGAAACTTGTGACCGTAGGAAAGCCAATCCTTTTCGATGAGGATCTCAAAGCCTCGGATGGTGCGGTAGTAGGGGTCAAGGCAGAGCTGAGAGAGGGCGGACAACTGGGATGTGCGATCCCAGCCATCAGAGCAGTGTACCAAGACGTGGGATGAGTTAACATGCACATTTCGCACAATAAGAGCAGTGCCCTCTATGATGGCAGATATGTGACGGAGCCAACCTGAGCGCCGAAGTGCTTGTCGATCCAGAAGCCTGAGACCTGGAATTTGCTCCGGCAGATCATTGTTGATGCTCGCAAGTAGTGTGTCTGCCTCCCGCAGTGCTTCAACAACCTTGCTAAGACTTTCACGCATGGTGTGGATGTGATCTATGCCAAGATAGACCTTCTTCCCTTCCTTGTAGTGGTCCATGTTCTCTGTGCCGGCTCCTTTTGCGGTATTGGCTACGGCATTGGCCGTTGGTCTCGCATCGATGATTAGATTTGTCGATGTAGCACCATACAGAGTCGTGTTCGCGGCACGCGACTCTGGAGAATGATGCGACTGGAAGATAGCTTCGATGAGTTTTTCGTCTTGGATCGAACGATTTTGCGTAATGCCAACCATAGGTTGACTCGAGCGTGTTATGCTCCCCTGTAACATCTCAGCAAGACACAAACCAAAAATAAAGAATAGAAGCATACATAGTTAGCCCAATGCAAGTAACTTAAAACAGGTATCCGACATTTACTCCGATATCTGGAAGCGTACTGCAAGGTAGCATCGCTGATTCTGGTCGGAACAACGAGTCGAGCAGGATAAGTGGGACAGAACTGAAGTTACTAAGGACCCTCGGTAAATAGCCTCTTGACGTGAAATAGATATAACCCACGGTGTAGTCCTTATTGACATCGGTAAACCGCCAAGCTCTACTGCGCGATCCTACACCCATTCGTCCAAATTCGTCCCGAGGTGAATATAGTGTCCAGCCATCATTCGTAGACAATGGCGGGCTAGGTCGATAGAAGAAGGCATAGAGCTGCGTGACAGATGCTAGGGAAGCATGAGGAATCAGATCACCGATGTCTCGTGAAGGGCTAGGTTAGCGTACGTGCAACAGTGAGCTCCTTCACGCTCTCGAACACGTCCACAGCATCCCCATCATTTGCAAACGACAAATAAAACGTCTCGAAAGTTCGGGTATGGAATGTAAGGGGACATTGTCCTTGCAAGGTTTGGGGCAATCGCGAGACCAGAGATATCAGTGGATAAGGAACCTGCTCTAGAATTAGATTCAGCTCGAAGCTGAAATAAGCTGTTATACTCACCCACATCTCCTTCTCCGCCCCGCCATCGTATCGGAAGATAATGTGGTGGGCGGTTAGATGGATTGTGCCCGACAAGGTTATTCCAGATTTCGTGCAGATGACGTTTTCAACCTGAGTGCAAGGCTGTTACACGTCGACTTGAACTGGTAAGAAGCGCAGCTGACCTTCGACACCCTTATGGCGTCCATGACTGAATAAAGCTAAGCGATCCTCGGGCGGTCAGATTCAAGAAGATATTGGGACTCGTTTTACACTGGCAAGCGATCGACAAGATTATTGAAGCGGTAGATGAAAGTTTGGATAGGATAGGATAGATTTGGAGCAAGCGGTGATGCTGCGTCAAACCACAACTCTACTTCTCCACATTTTCGTTCAGGTTTATGTACAGGCCATCTGATCGGCAATCTTAGTAATAGCTCGGGCCATGGTCGTGTTTTTCATCACCCTCACACGTTCACACTTCACAATTCGAAATTATAGCCAGCCAGTCATTAGTTGTAATTATGTACCCAGTACAAATCGTACACCACTTGCAGAGAGATTGAAAAAATGCAGGTCTTCAAACCAATAATGTTCTAAATGAATCACGAAGGAAGAAAAAATCGTCATCTACAGCACCAATCCGACAGCCAGCCCTGCAATAGCGAGGACAGATGCAGAGCTGCCAGTTAGCCGGAGAGCACCACTCTTGGCCGTAGTAGTTGCCGCTGCTGAGGCTGAACCAGAAGCTGCTGTAGTAGCGGGGGTTGTGCCTGATGGATATGCGCCAGCTGCGGTTGATGAACCCATAGCAGAGTTGCCACCACTAGCCATGGCTGCAGCCTGAAAGTAATGCAATGTAAGCACAGAGGACTCTACATGAAACATAGCAAACATACCTGGAACGCAGCAAACGTCTTGTTGGCAGTTGGGTTGACAGCGAAGACCATACCCTGTTGGCAGTGACTATTCATTGAACAGTGAGACCCAGCACTTGACATTCGAAAGAATTGATTCATACCCTGCTTGCCTGCAGTAGAACCACAGAGGAGCTGATGCGTTGTTGATTGTGAAGCTGTAGGATGGCATTTGGGTGGCGCCTGCAGCCACCGGCTGGAATCCAGAATCAATACCCATCGTGGGGGTGGTCATCATTGCGCATGGGTTAGCGAACGTCGATTGCGTGACAGTCTAAAGTGATTTTGTCAATAATAAAGTAGTCGTGCAATGATGGCCAAAGGTGACGAACGTGGTTCTTCGGGTAGCTATAACAGAGAAGTCTGTCAACGATGTGATCGACTGATAGTTAGCAGATACGTACAATTGGAAGTGGATCGTGTCTCCAACATTAGCCATGACATTAGTAGGGTTGAAGGAGTTCTGATGGATATACATTATGAGCCATAATGTCCGTGAGTAGACCAACGAGGGATACATACACCGCTAGCACCAACAGTAACCTGAATGTCGGCAGCAGAAACGACAGCAGCGGAAGCAAGAGCGATAGCGACAGTAGAGAAGCGCATTTTTAAGTGATTCAGTAGTAACAATGAAAATGGGATGAAGCTGGTCTCTGGGTAATGAAGAGTGAAGAAAGACAGACAATCGAGCCTGGAATGAGAAGGAAAGAGATTATTGGACTTGGGCGAGGGGAAGAAGGGGAATTTATGGGCACTCACTCTGCTCGGTCAAAGAACAACGAAGACTGACTGGAGGAACAAAGAAGAAGATGGACTAACAAGACCATTCTGTTGCCTTTATATCCTGAGGCCTGAACTGCCTGAACCTGAAAGGGCTTGACAGTTGATCGATGGCCGATCAAAAAAACACAATGATTTGTTGACAGCGAAAAGATCATCTCCATGACAATTGGGATCTCCAGAGAGGATCGTGTTCAAATTTTGAATTTGGGTTCGCCCGGTATCACAAAAAGCCCACATGAGTACAATGCCACATGCCCAAGGATCCGGTCCGGAGTTGTAACAAAGGGGTGAATTTTTCCAATTAACAGTGCTTGGAGGGAGTACATAGTATGCCGTACGTGCGACATGAAGCCCGGAGAGGCCGACGAGACGACTGTGGAATGTAGTTCCCCTTTGATCAATGAAGGCAGTGGGAGCCTCGGTGGGAAGAGATGTCAGGGGTGTACCCTGGTGTACCCTGGTACCAATGGTCTCCCGCTGTCAACTGATGGAGACTGGCACTGGCAGATATGATGATCAACCGATGCCACAAAGACAATGAAAATATCTCGTCACACTTACAATTACATGTACACGTTGTATTCTAGACATCGCTTGAAGGCGATGAAGTGACCACGGCCATGGCAAGAGCTTGGACGTACTCGCCTGCAGCTAGACGACGTGTTGATAGAAGGACAGCTTGAAGGACTAGCCATGGAGGATCAGTACTCAGTGACTGCGCTCTGTCATCCGTGAGAGTTCTCGCCAAATATGTAAGACTCGCGCCACTCGCGCCTCACCGCTGTTACCAGTATGGCTACATTTATTCGAACTGTCCAACGAACCTCACGATGTCTCGTCAGCACAGCCAGAGCGCGTGCATTTCACTCAACACCGTTTCAGAGAGACAAGTTTGTTTGCCCAGACATTCCAGTTGGTTCCTTTCTCCGGGCACACGTCCGAACAAGCGTCCCAATATTAAATTTCGTGTTTACAGGACTTCAACCACATCATTAGCAACAAAGACCGCCTAACCGTGGTCGACTTTCATGCCGAGTAGGTCGCCGCCCTGCCATGCACTGCTCTCCCAAGCATTGATTATACACAGCTGGTGTGCACCATGTCATGCACTCTATCCCCTGCTGGAAAGGCTGACTTCCGACGAGAAGACTGAAACCACGTCTGGCCTGCCTCTGGACCTCGTAAAAGTCGACATGCAAGTCGGCGACGGTTTCTACCTCATACAAGAACATAAGGTCGGCTCTCCATTTACCCCGAGAATGGCTCATCCCTCAAGTCTATTATAGATCCGGATGTTCCCCACGGTAATCGTATTCCGGGCTGGCAAGCCTGTTGATCAGTTCTTCGGCGTGTTGAACGAAAAAGCTGTGCGCAA
The DNA here is from genome assembly GCA_003521275.1 of Tricholoma sp. MG99. Taxonomy (NCBI): domain Eukaryota; kingdom Fungi; phylum Basidiomycota; class Agaricomycetes; order Agaricales; family Tricholomataceae; genus Tricholoma; species Tricholoma sp. MG99. The sequence continues at coordinate 13,060 of QOVE01007086.1, read as the reverse complement.
TTTTTTTCGTAAGCTATGACTCATGTTCGCAGAGGTTATGTGGCTTGGCACAAGGTGACCATATAGCATAAAGTACTTATATTGCGCATTGAATAGACATGTACGTGATCCAGGTTCGCAGAGTGAATCAGTGAATAGCGTATACCCGATAAATCATGTGAGGAGGAAGGTAGGGAAAGGGTGACCTAAAGAAGTTAATCTGTAACTTACACGACGTGGACTAAATGAAAGTTTCCAACATATAAACAAAGAGAACTGGGAAAGCAAAGGGATATGACGATAGTACATAGTTACAGATACGTTTTGGGTGGTGGTGGCGATTCGTAAGTTGACCTCCTACAAGTCCGGAGTGAAATTTCGATGAGATAATGTAGAGTTGCTGAAGAACGACTTGGCGAGAATGAGTGCAGGATGGAGGGAGGGAATCTAGAAGTTGTTGGGAGACTACTGGATTGAACAACATGAACATCCGCCTCCGCTCTGCTGCCCGTAAGGATCGTCTGCTCGTCCTACTGGTCCCCACACCGAGGGCACCTGGGGATGACTCAGTGAGAACGAATATGTGTTCCACGAGGAATACAACGCACCAGGTGGTCTTTCGTTGTTTTGCAATATCGAATTAAACTGAAGACGGTGAGTTCTTGCCCCGAATGTTGCAGCAGAATGAACATACCTTTGACTAGCTTCACTAACTTTCATCCGGGGACGTGCAAGATCCTCCCTTAGCCGCTGGTTGTGCTCTACCAGGCGCCGTAGTTTGAGGTCAGACATTGTCTGACGTCCACCTGCCCGTGAACTCATGGCAGTAAAGCCTCGTTCTAGAGAAAGAGGGGTGGGCAAAAGGGCAACCAGCTAAACGGGAGGCAAAACTGATATTTGATCAGGCAATATCCAAATGTTCTAATTACATACATGTGAGCGCAAATTCAGAAACGGAGGAATGTGTGGGGGTGCGTGAGAAAATGTTTCAGAGACAACCTATGCGCGCTGGCAGCCGCGTTTCGCCCAAGAGGCTGGAGTTATCGATGGGAGTGGTATTCGACGACGGTTTGGCGCTGTCTGATCTGTCCACGGCTGTTCTGGTCGTGGCTATCAGTTTCTCATGCGCACACACACAAACTCTGCCCAATAATGAACAGTCCATCAGATCCCACATTTACCGTTATCCATATGAATTATGTACTTTTTTTTTCTTCCATCAGAAGGCTCAGAAACCGCGTGCTCGACGCGTAGATATATAGTTACACGGCACGAGAAACTGGTATAGGAAGTATATGTAATGTATGCTAGTTATGCCAACTCACAAAAGGGAAGGAATAGAATTCGAAACAGGTCTGACGGGGGGAAAAAAGCAGCAGCATGATAACAATAATGTAAGAGTGACTTCGTCCTTATGCAAATGATATTTGATCATTCTGGAGTATGAACCCTAGAATTTGGTCGACGACAGGGTGGGAGGGAGAGAACCAAAGGAGTGACGGAGTCGAGACCGAGTAAAAAGACCGGTAAGGTAAGTGCATCGATGGTAGGTTCGAAAGTTGCCAGCGACCTTCCAAAAAATATGAATAGAGATCCTCTTCTACAATCGAGATCATCTCCAGCTGCTGGCGCGTGTGGACGGAAAATTCGATGGGCTGGCAAGAAAGAGCAGGCAGTGCAATTACATTATCCTACAATTGCACCCTTGCGCTGGTGGTGCGTATGGGTCTTCGTTCTTGCTTACAGGCCCCCATACTGACGGTATCTACAAGAACGTTGGTATACGTATCTTCCGACTTTGGCAGTGACTCACCAGGTGGTCCTTCGTTGTTTTACAAAACCGTATTAGGCTGGAGATGATCTCAGTACGAACGAATGATCTGATTCAACCATCAACACACCTTTGGCTGGCTTCACTCACTCGGACTCTCGGTCGAGCCAAATCTTCCCGCAGTCGTTGATTGTGCTCGGTCAGCCGGCGCAGTTTCAGCTCGGACATGGATTGCTAAAGTCACGGAACTCAGAAAGAGAAATGACAGTTATATGAAGGACCACCAACCTTGTGAGGACGGGCGTTCATGATCGGTTGATAGGTGTTTCTTCGGTTTTATGAGTAAAGAGAAGAAATAAAAAGGAGCGCGCCGGCGGCAGACTCTGGAACAGAAACGAATTGAATAAAAATACAAGCGGTAGCGTCAGAGGGAACACTGACTAGAGCAAGGTAAAAAAAGGAGGGAAAGGGTCTTGATTGGAATTTGCTGTGTCCACCTCACTCGGCGGCCCAACCACGGTCGGAGTTTCAACGTCCCTTGATGGTCATCTGTCATGGCAAGAACCCTCAAGTCGTCAACGCCTCGTCGTACAAGACATCCAAAGTCAAGTATGCATCTCCTAGTCATCGCCAGCGATGCCCACGACCACTCATCTCAGTTCACTAATAGCTTTCAAGCTCCCATCTCGATCGCCCTTACCTTTGAGGCGGCATTCAGCAGATCTATCACGCGGAACTGTCCCCCGTCCATCAAATGCGCGATTTGGACCTAGGTTCCTTACGACTATTCGCGAGGAAAGTCCTGTGGTCCGAAGGCACCCCAGGGACACCCGTTCTTTCGCAGAGCATCGTGATTTTCACTTGAATGATGACACCTTATACGACGGTCCGGACGGCGCGAATTTAAGCAACGTTGGCGATGCCAGCGACTCCGAAGATTTAGATTTTCCTTGGGAGGAGGAAAGTACTCTGTTTGATGACTTGATGGATGAAGAGTACGCCTTCCTGCCCATTTTTTTAGTGCATATAGTTGGCCATAACACCTCTGATGCAGTCCAAAAGCATCTTCCGACGATAAAATAGAGTCTCTTGCCAACTCGTTGCAGGAGTCGTTTGACCTAGAAGGTAAACAAATCAAGAAAGAGATTTGCAAGGCCCTCGTGCCCGCTGTCAACCGCGTCAAGACTCTGTATAGCGTTCTGGATGAGAAAGTCGACACTGCCTTTGGGAAGGGTCTTTTGATCTTCAACAAAGCCTGCAAAGATGCGGAAGCTATGGCAATACAGGAACAAGATGATATGAAAAGCATATATATGGCTTCACAAGTTGGTTGCTCTTGGATCTTAGAACTGGATTTTAACTGGTCTACAGGCAAAGATCAAAGAACTGTCCGGTCAGTTGGAACAGGCATATACTCATCGTGCTCAGCTCTGGGTAGACTTTGAGAGGGCCCTGGACGAGATTGGTAACGCTTTTCCATGTTTTCTGTTTATTCCTGCGCGTCTAATTCACTCGGCCGCTTTGCCAATACTTTCTTAACTCGAAGTCGAACCAACTCTGGAAACGCTGAAAGATATCCCGGCAAAAATCGAACGCAGGCTCACTAACTTCGATAAGAAAGCCAAGGATCTGGATAAGGATGACGGCGAAACAGCCAGCGCGACGCGGAAGAAATTAAAAGCTTTGCTCAGTAAACTCTCGTGAATGCTCAACTAGGACTGATTGCTTTCCTGCTCTGGAATACTGCTCTGCTTAGAGGCAACTCCTCTTACTATTCAACACCTCTGTGCCTTGTTCTTTACTTCTTACGCTGACTGAACGTGTGCTATGCTGTATTTCCGTTGTAAACTCGGTGTGCATCTGTCTCGGATCCAATCATTTACCACGATGAAGCGACCTCTGCGAATCCATCAAATTTCGAAAGGAATCGGCCCCTCGCCATTTGGCATCAAACGTTACTTTCTAAACGTTCGCGTTATCTACATTTGTGCTCAAGCTGGGCTCGAAAGACCGTAGGACACAATAATCAATGAATGCTCCAGGTTTGACTCGGACATCTGGTCGGAGATGGTCCCTTATTACCCCAACAGACACGATATCCCCTGTTTCTGGGTCTAGTCCTAGGCTGTTTCGTTGCATGCAACAGAATACAAAGAGTCTGTATACAAAGAGTCTGCCTGCGCTTCGATCTTCGCTCGATCTATGCTATGACTTTGCTTGGGTTCTTTTGATCTGAACGCTTCGCAAGACTCAAGTGGACCTCGATGGGTGATATCAATTGAAATTAACCCTAGGCGATGAACATAGCACGTGTGGAGGATCGATAAGTGACACATTGGTCACCCCTAACAACAAGTGTAGGAGTCAAGTTCACGAAACACAAAAAGCATTATATTGACTAGCAATATCGAGTACAAAGGTCTGTGCCATTTTGCAATTGAGCCCTCTCAACTATCGCTTACTATGCCAACAGCACGGCTGCCGTGACCTTCTGAGTCTGGTGGCGATTGCGCGAGCGAGCACACGCACATCGATAATCTTCGTTGTACTCGTCCCTGCAGGCTGCAAATCGGTTTAGCGACATAGATAAGGAAAATCCGCCGAAGTGGACCAGAGTGCAGCTGATCTTTGTTTTATGTAAGACCTCGGATACATTACACAATTGTCTGGTTTCTAACTTGTTGCCGCGACCCTAAAATTTTCCTCTATTGCTCATCAATTGAGTCGTAAAATTTGGATACGAAGGATCGAGGCACAATGACTAAATTTATCGTCCTGTCACAGCCACTTCCATAATCTTATTACCTACTACCGATCACGGCAACTCAATGAGTAAGCGTAGTGGTTGGCGCCGGCCCGGGCGCTTACTAGTCAGTGGCCAATATCACAAACGTTCACACTGAGAGCTTAATCATTCACCCGATTCGCTGCTGCCAGTGTGTACCAGTGCACGCTCTACAGCAACAAACTCGAATATCCCTCTAGCCCACAGCAAATTCGACACAGACCAAGTCATGTACCAAAGTGACCTGGGTTTACCTCCAGACATCCATCCCTGTCTACCTCAAGAAATCTGGCTCCATGTGGGACAGTACGTGCCCGAAAGTGATTTACGCACACTTCTGGGGGTCAACGGCGCTTTCTTTAAACTCGCAATGGAACTTAGATATCGGAAAATTACTGTCGAAGAACTTGGCATAAAAACGATGAAGATGCTTCAGCGTCTAAGGTAAGTTGAGGCGCAATGCATTTAGAGTGAATGTAACTATTTCTTTCAGGTCGCCAGACGTGGCAAAGTATGTTCGAGAGTTGACAATTTCTGTGTGCTGTGGCTTTACGGATCCTACAAACTATCCTGGCCTACCTCCAGAAACATCGTTTCAGAAGGCTGTCATTGAAATTATACCGGGATTGTATAACGTAAACAGCTATTCCATGCATTGGAAGGATGACGGTTACACTGTGGAAGAAATAGTGCCTCTCCTTACAGTCGCATGGACCACGTTTGGCTCGACATTGGAAAAGTTGTCGTTGAGAATTCCTATCACCCCCATCACACTCAGCACCAGCTTCTACTTCACAGCGTTGCGCGATTTTTCTATCTATCTGCCTCTTCTACCAGACGGTCAGAGGACACTCACAGACACGTTGGCACCTTTCATAAACAAGCATGCGCGTACGCTCCGAGCCGTAACTGTCTCATGTATTCAATCGAGATGGGATATTGGCCCGCTGTTTTGTTCATTGGTCTACATGCCTAATCTGCGACAGATTAAACTGCAGGTGGACTTCGAAACGTGTGGTCTTTCCAACCCGCGTGGGTTGACACGCATTCTCGAGGAACATGGCAATCACCTAAAATCGGTTCGACTACGCCCGATTCCAATCAGAATCTGGTATTCAGATTGGGACGTGGGCGAAATGGCCTTTGGGAGGTGGATGAGAGCTAATATCTCCAATCCAACTGTTCTCAGAGATATGGAATCCTTGAACCTCCGCACACCCTGCACCCCCCACGATTTCGAGTTGATGGTGGCGTATCTACAACGCTCTGCAAAAACACTCACCAAACTTACTCTGGCGGAATATTATTTGCGATATCACCAGATCGAAACCGTTGTCAAGATCTTCTCACCTGAAGGAATCCTCAGAAATCTCAGTTTAGAGGTTATGAGCATCAGTCCAGAACTGATCGACCTCTTGTCCACGGCTTTGCCAAATCTAGAAGTGCTCAAGCTCGAGGTTCAGAACATCTCGGGTCGTGGCGAGGCTTCCCATGGATTCCGCGACGTCTTGCAAATGGTGACTCCTGCTCCTAACCCTCGCAATTGATGTACATGATTCTAACGCTTCTTCTGCAAGGTGAATTTCAAGACTGAGATGGAGAAACGTACGTATCCGAACTGGAAGCTTTACGATATCGGGATTAAGAAATCAGGCTGGGATACCCTTCTCTTAAAGACCGTAGCTGCATCTGTTCCTTCGATTCAAAGCTTTTATGGAAAGGGAACGATGAATATAGAACCTATCCCACGCTGACGGCTACCGCGCCAGATAGGCGCTGGAGGCGATTGGGGTACACGATAGTCAGGCACTAGTAGAAGCAACTTTTAGTGCGCATAGAAATTCTAAGTATGATTATAGCATTCATTCTTACCCATGTTATTCGTATCGTCGCTAATAAGTCACTCGAGTATGAACGATCCACGCAGCATCTCGGGTTCTCTGGCCCTCTTGAAGTTGAGGATAGTGGCTGCCAAGATACTAAGGATGTAGCTGAAAGCTAGACAAACTCGAGTTTTAGTGCGATCGATCGATCGCACCTGGTTTTCCGTGCACGACGCGACACGGTTCGCGAGGTTTGTAAGAAGATGTGTTCTATGCATACGTAGCGCAGCGCAATCAGAAGAATTACATGATTGCCAGTTTGATCATAGAAAACAGCACTGAGGCCAACTAAGGTGATTCTCAAAAATTTCATGGAAGGCTGTGTCTACGAAAACGGGCGTCCCTCAGACAAAAGTCGAAGCGGTGTGAGAGGCGGCAAAATTGACTGGATGGACATCAATTTACAATGTAGAATTAGTCCTCGCACCTCATACAGACAGGTGATAGACTCCGAGTCTAGGTCTAGATTAGGTGAACTTCTCTAAAAGTCCGCAAAGATCTCTAGAGCAGTAAGCATTGGAGATCGTCGGCGATTCGTAGCGCTTCCAAGTTCATGGTCTGAGTCTACGAGAAGGCATATCTCCGAGTCGCGGCCTCGCACCGTGAGATGCCTTGAAGCTCGGTGAGTGCTAGTAAAATAGTAGGCCTGCCAGTGAGATGTTGGCGGCAAGCTTCGGCGGCAATGTATGTCGCTAGTACTCTCGCCAGAGCCGTGTCGCTCTTTTCCAAGTTTTCTGAGGGATCCCAAATGAGAGCAGGCCGCCAACTTGCCACCACTGGCAACCAGTCTCCTGTAGGCAGACCAAAGCAAAGGACAATAGTCGTTCCTTATTACAGTCGTTCCGTGGCCAAGTGGAAGTAGTTCAAGCCCTGGGTTGAAGCTGATGTAATCCTGGGCTGACTTGGACGGCTCAGGCATTCTACTTATCGAACTGTGGTCCGCTCCTGATATATCTGTCCGTGTCTACGCGTTGTCGGCGTGCTACATGTCTCTCCAATGACCTTCAGCAGCCTAAGTATCCACAGGCTACTCATAGTCCTGTGTCTCTCCAATTTTTATATCGTTTCCGTACGCTGCCGATCACTTTCTTCGCGACATCTCTCATTTGACTCTCAAGAGACACTATCGCAACAAGACTCTACACATGAACGATCCAACTCGATCGAGGAATTCACTGCTAGCCTTCCATCTGGCTTCACACCTTCTCTCACGGTGAAAGCCAAGCCTACGACCGTTTACAAGCCCCGTTCGCTTGAAGCTCTGCACCGAGCACGATTGCGATCATTACACCGCCAAGAAAGCGAAGATGTCGAATGGGATCCTACAGAGGTTCTAGGTCCCGACGTAGAGGACCTACATACGTTGTCACAGCTTGCACGGATGTCTGCGAACGCCTACGCAATTCCCGGCCAGAAAAATTGGTTTACCGTCGATAGGGCATGGAACACGGTGTGTATTTTTGTACACATTACTGGGATTGGTGTTATTTATGAAAAGACGTGGTGAGGCAGAGCCTTCCATTTGGCTGGGAGGATGATGATGGATTTCGCGGACATGTTTTCTTATCATCTGATAACACGACGGTGATCCTCTCTATCAAGGGGACAGTCCTGCAAGGGCCGACTTCGAAATTGGATAAGTTTAATGATAATTTGTGAAGTTGTTCGATATGAAATGATCGCGAATATGCTCACGGAATCTAGATTATTCTCATGTTGTTGCGCCTGGGTTGATTTCTCTTGGGCGTTCCGCACCGTGTGTAACTGTCATTCGATGACTTGGCGTTGCGATAGCTCCTGCCTTACCAAAGCTCTCATCGAGGACAGTCTCTTTTACTCCATCGGCGTTGTAAGTGAACTCTTCTCTTCATGACAGCTAGGTACCAGCCTAATATATGTACCTTCCTCATGAAGAGACTGGTCGATGATCTTCTCAATATATATCCCAATGCAAATGTATGGCTCGTCGGCCACTCTCTCGGTGGTGCGCTCGCAAGTCTTTTAGGGTCAACATACGGCCTCCCAGCTGTCGCCTTTGAATCACCCGGTGAACGCCTTGCTGCCGCTCGCCTACATCTTCCGCTTCCGCGGCCCAAGAACGAGACCTCAAACTCGCGTATGCCGCTGGTCCCTGTGACCCACGTATACCATACCGCTGACCCAATTCCGCATGGCATATGTACGGGATTCGGATCTCCATGTACGCAGGCAGGATATGCACTCGAGACGAGGTGCCATCTGGGTAAGAGTATTGTGTTAGATACTGTGAAGAAGTTAGGGTGGAGGGTGGGGGTGTGGAATCATCCTATCAAGGATGTCATTTTGAAGGTGTTGGAAGCCGCCGGGATGGATTGGGGGGATGGAAGGGATGTACCACTAGCTCAGGAGGAGGTGGATTGTGTAGTGAGTGCCAGTTCGTCCTTTTGTTTCGCTGTCATGCCTCATGCTGTCTATAGGACTGTTACAAGTGGGAATTCGGGGATTTTCACCAAGAGGAGTGAACAATGTATTTGAATGTACTACTATTATTATCATACAGGTATTGGGGGACTGTCAGTTGTTTTTCTGCCCTCTTTTAACTATCCAGCATGTAGAGTTAGAAATTTGTTGACCGGTATAGGCTTATCACACAGAGAAAATGCTTAACTCAGATGTGGATGTGTTTCTAGCAAAATTCTTTCCAAGTTCCAACTTCCTGGTGTCAGACGATTCCCAGATTAGAGGGAGGTTGCTGCATGATAATATTACACGTATCCATCCTGTGAAAACAGATGATTTATAACTTGAGAGCGACTAGCGACTGAAAGCTTTCCCTCCAACCAACTTTCCTTGGACATACACTCTGGAAATATTCCTATCATCTCCGCAGAACATGAAACGTTCTAACCACGCATCGAGCGTTGCTTTATTCACTTCCGAACTCGCGGCATCCACACTCCACAAACCCGGGTTACCAGCGTCATCACGGACGTTGACCACCAGCGCATCAAAGCTCTTCCCGGGTGCAAACGACCCAACCTGATTATCGATGTCACACACCTGAGCACCACCCAAAGTAGCAAGGTAAAACAACGTGGCAATGGAGAGCTGCCGACCGGCAAATTTAGGCTTTATGGAGTTGTCTGCGGGTTGTCCAGACTGCATGGCTATAACCTTGGACGCGATACTCGCATGCTGTATAGCGTTGAGGATCGAGGGCGAAAACCCACCAGAAACATCCGTTCCCAGCCCAACCTTTGCAAGGAGAAGTGCTTAGCTTACACAGTGGGAATGGGACGAGAATCGAGACTAACCTTAACACCTTGGTCCAGATATGCACCAATTCGAGCGACACCGCTACTCAGATTAAAATTACTTGTTGGGCAATGGCTGATACCCGCCTTCCTCTCTGCGATGAGCTTGACTTCTGCGTCTTCTAGGTGCACGGCATGCGCAAGAACGGTATTCGACCGGAGCAGCTTATACGAATCGTAGACGTCAGTGTAGTTGGACGCCGCGGGGAAGATCTTCTTGGTGAGGGCGATCTCACCCTTATTCTCGGAGATGTGGGTTTGGATGTGGAGAGTGGGGTCCGATGTGATAATGTCGCCCAGAGAGGTAAGGAGCTGGTCAGTGCAGGACATAGCGAATCGCGGTGTAACAGTGGGATGGACAAGAGAATGGCTAGAATGAGCTGGTATAGGTAGCGAGCGGATGTAACCAATCAGCTCTTTAGTTTCGGCGATCGAGGCATCTACAGATGATTCCATGTAGAAATCAGGACAGTTCCTGTTCATATTACATTTCTATAACGGGGTGAGTTCTAGGTCTGATGCGACTAGTGTGCATTCTTACTCCAACAAACGCTCGCTGGCCTAGATTAATACACCAGTTATATTTGCCGGAAATTTTCCAGGGTACTATGTACATACCGTGGGCATGAATGATATCAGCTAGCACTTTCGTAGCCTGCAGATGAATCGTTCCATAATAACAGCATGTCGTCGTCTATGATTGTCATCAGCATTGAACGGATCGACTTGAGATAGGATAACTGACGCCATAATCTATGACCTTTCTAACCACCGACTCGTAGGTACGCCGAGCAAAGTCTATGTCCGCGAACTTGGCTTCCACTGGAAACGTGATATGGTTCAGCCAGTCGAGAAGCTCATACTGCTGGCCACTAGAACGTGGATTGAGTAAAACTAGGTATAGGAGATGAAAAACGTCCGTTTCACCTTCCGATGTTAGGATACTGCGGCGCATGCTAGATACAGGATGTCGGTCAGAAAGAGGATTCGACGTGAAGAATAAACTTCATGACTTGCTGTATGGGTATCAATAAATCCAGGTACGAGGTATTCCCCCGTCTTCAATGCCTCAACCTCAACGTCTATGCATCCCTTCTGAGCTAGTGCATCCTGGAGTAGGTGTTCTGGCACATGTTCTACAATCCAGTCGATATTTCCCGAAGGTCCGACCGACAAAAGACATTTGGGCAAAGCTTTGTATTCTGTGAGGGTTTCAGGTGTTATAACTGGACCGTAGTATATTGTCATTGGGAAGGTATATCGGATAACTGAAAGTCAGTGTAAACTCTGAACGTTTGAGGGTGAGCCCGGAGTCGACGCCCCAATGACAATGCGGTATGATTGAGGGTCCCAAGTTGAATGTGCCATGCTGGACTCGTGCCATGCGTCCAGCAGTGCTCGATAAGATTATCTCCAGACGGCGGAGTTCTTGGACCTGTTCCGAGTCCGGGTCTATTTTGTATATACTCTCAGTAATCCTTCAAGTCCACCATCTCTACCAGTTTGCATGATGATTGCATCACCCAGACATGCCTGGGATTCGGGAAGACAGTCCGAACCCTACTAGGTTCAGAATTGGAGCCTGTCAAGCGAACCTATTCCTGTATCCAGCTCTCACCGCCAACCTTGAAGGAAATACTAAAGTTCCGAGTCGCCGATATCAACGTGGTATATTTACAGATAAGAAAGGCTTGTACGTTCTAGTTTCCTGGCTACATACAGGCACATGCATAACGACGCTGACAACTGCGTTTATAATAAAAAGTAGTTTCCAGGAACAGAGGTCATGGCTGATTCCTGAAGCTGACGTGTGCGCGGATCCGATACTTACTTATTGACAGCCTGTTCTAAATTTCAAGCGTACCCAATCTCTTGGACATACCACCCCTTTTGACAGCGCAGCTTTCAAGCATATCTGCTGTCAGGGGCCTCAGGGCGTACATTCTATAAATGCATCCACTCAGACCTGATTTCCGTCAATCTACCATTTCTGTGCAGAGGGTGGCCCCTACAGTTATAGTCCCGCAGTAATGCGGCGGTATACAGCTGGAAGAATAAATTTTCCACGAGATCTAAGCGCTCAGGCTATTATCACATCGAATCATCATCTAGCAACTTGGAGCAGCATCTGACCTTCTAAGAAGCGCTCAGATGTCATATCATTCAGGGATGTGGTGTCAAGTTCGTCCGTGTACACTATGCAGGAGCCCATCATCAACCGCGATGACCGCGAGCACGATGATCATTGACATCTCCCTTCCACTCCAGTCTACCACATGATTGTTTTTTCAAGCTAGCCTTTTTGGCTTCAACGCTTCGCGCGGGAAAACGACACGGGAGCAATGCCAAAGGCCCTTGAACTAATGCTGTCTTTTTTCCCCGGTTCCTTCGTGTGCCAGCCTATAGTGCCGCACGACCACCTTTGGTGCTATCGCAAATCTTGCTGCTGGAGAGTGCCTAGTTTTCCTCCTTAATATTTTCTGGACCTTGGGTCTACTCTACTATCCTAGGACAATTCGCCGCGTGGGGTCCCCTTGGCGGAGACAGCTCGTGGTACGGTGGCGTATCATTCGTAGGAAGTTACCGCAAGAAGTAAGTCCATACTTGGTAACATGTGCATATGTTTTCCACACGCCACATGTCGTCGTTTCTGTGGAACGCTCGTAATGCATTCTATTCGCGAAGCTATGTTGCACTGTCCGCCATCGTCTTGTTGCGTTCTATGTCGTTTGAACGGTGCTAACATGATAAGTCTTAGTTACACACTACATTGAGACCCTCACCCACCCAGTCGATGCAGCACGTCGATGGACTCGGAGGTCGGCCACACCGGATTTTATGGTAATCAAACAGTAACTTTGAATTGCTGCCAACAAGCTGCCAACAAAATTGCACTTACGAGAGCCTGCGAACTTCGTACGGATAGCCTGATTCATCATTCGCGAGGGAATCTAGAATTGGAGCGCACCCGTGATGAGTACTTGCGAAACATCAGCCCTGTACCACTTGTGCGAACATTCGCTCGCCCGATATTCCAAGATGCTGTCAACTTAAGGAGTTACATACCGCTCTATTCGGTGCGGGTTACTTGGTCGTGGCTTTCCAGGATCTACGCATAGTTACCGGTAGGCGCTCGCTGCCAGGATTGTTTACCACCAGAGCGCGTTTCGTTGTATCGATTGGTAATAACGCATCGCTATTGGGGGACTTGGGCCGATCTTCGAATATTTTCGGCTCTCACTCCCGTGTTGTTCTGGCATCCTCGGCTTCCTGCTCCGCCCAGTCGTGAAGTCTGTTCTTGGCGTTTGTACGTAGAAGCGCGAATGATTATCTGTGGTCATATGAACTT
>QOVE01007075.1:545-38382 GCA_003521275.1 Tricholoma sp. MG99 | reverse complement strand
GTGTGATGGACAATTGTGTGAAAGTGAAACCATAGCGGGTTTTGAGCGCATTACACAGTCCTACTGTATCATTTATTTTGTCAGTTTCAGACCTACGATGACTGTTTCCTTCAGCAGTCAGATTTGTAATGTCCTTTCTGTCGCAAAAATAGCACATTACGTCAGCATATGTTGCTCCTCAAACTTATCCATCGGACTCGGAAGCTTTTAGCCTGAGACGTGTTGGAGGCAAGCCTATTGAGCAGATAGCTTTGATGATGGTGCTTCCATACAAGTTTGGTTCTACTCGATTTGATTTCCTCTTCGTGGTTGAGGCGATGTGGTTGGAGGGCGTGGATTCATTCAACGCTGGCGGCTAGTAGAACTACATACAATACTCATTAGGGAAGCATTCGATGATACTAATCAATTAAACAGACTCAAGCGCGTTCAAGTTCAACTTGAAAGTGCCAGTGATCGAGATGGTCACCGTCACCGTGATTCAGAGGGTAAAGGTCTTTGGTGGTGAAGGTCTGGTCCTGAATGCTTGCTTATTCTTTGGGAACAGTGGAAATGTCGTTATGGATCCAAGTTTTGGAAAATCTATCAGAATTTCAGAAATGCCACGACCAACGGATCGATGCCCTCCGAGTCGACCATATAACAATGCGGTAGTTCATGGCTAGATCGTCTGCAGACATTGAAACTCGTGAATACGATAGATAGAGCTGATCCATGATCCCCGATTTTAAGAGAATGTTTACATCGTGCGCCATCTCGTCATTGTTGCTGCAAAGTATCATACACTTTGACTATGAAATGTATTCTTACCAAAATATCATCTACTACCCGCTGTCCCAATAGAATCCATTGTTAAGATGCCACACGCAAGTGTACTGTATACATACCCTCGATGTGTCAAGCAGGAGGTCCAGCCCCAGCCCTCGCCATCTTCTTATCATGCCCCCTCGTTCGATTTTGATTTCCCCTCTTGTCCTTCCACGCTCGTTCTCGGACAGTATCCGCACCATCGCCCCCGCCGCCACCTGCACCACCCCTGCCACCGCCGCCACCGCCTCGTCCACCCCTCCCACCCTTCCCACCTCGTCCACGGTCAGGATGACTGCGACCTCGACCTCGACCTTGTCCTGCTCCTGAGCCAGACACAGCAGGGGCTGCTTTACTCCAGATCTGGTTTTTATTCCCCGCAAATTCATGTCTCTCCAATATTTTATCCTTCCTTGGCTGAGAATATGGATTGACCATAGGTGGAGGGGCATGTGCAAAATAATGACATACGTTGCGTTCCAACATGATTCTCCATCCTTCAATCTGTTCATCTCCCCACCCTATAAGTACAATATCAGTCTCTGACTAGTGAATGTCCACAAGAACAGAACAGTAAAAGAACAGAAATAGACAACGTACCAGTCTGCAACTTCAGCTCCTCCCTTGCTTTGTTCCTCCTGGTCGCCGCATCACGGTCAAATAGCTTAGGGTCCCGAATGTACGCCAGTTCCAAGATCGTCTCTGGTGTCTGAGGCTTTGGTACCGCTTCCTCGTCACCTTCGTCTTCCCCGTCTTCGCTCTCCTCCCCGTCACCCACGATCTTCACGTTACCCACTCCATCAAGGTCTTCGTCAGAGTCACAGACAATAATTATCCTCTTATCAACCCCACCCCCGACCTTCAGCTCTAAGTCCTCATCCCCCTCATCATCAGAAATAGCCTCCGCCCTTCGCAATATATCAGCTTTCATCTGCTCTATGAATGTCCGATCGCGCAAGACTGTGGATTCGTCTTGTCTGTAGTGGGCATGTGGGTTATCAATCGATCCTCGCAGGAACAAAGATGGATACCTCTTCTTCCCGATCCTCAACTGCGCTATATCCATCATCTCGCCATCAAACACATTTCTTCTCTCCCTGACATATCTTTCCACATCATCCTCACCATCATTTTGTCTGCGAACCACGTCAACATCTTCTGAGTGTAGCCTGTCAAACTCCTCAGGACCAGGTGCCGTTCCTTCCAACAACGCCTGGACAACCTTCTCCGGATTTTGCCCCAGAGGTGGGTGTTCTAATAGAGCATGAATGTACTCGGAGGGATGGTCGGGCAGGATATCAAGCACCTGCGCGATCTTGATTTCGATATCGGGATCAGAAAAGGAGCTCTTGTTGTGCACGGGTGCCTTTCCTTTGCCTTTGCCTTTACCCTTGATATCTACGGTCGCCTGTGTAGACCGCACCTTGCTCCCGTTTCCGAGGTTGTCTATTCCAGGAGGGATACCAGAGGTGCGGAGGAGGATCTTCAGGATACCCGGGTTAGAGCTAGAGGAATCAGAGTCAAGAGACTGAAGTGTGGATTCAAGGAGATCGAGACGCGCGTCTTTGTCTGCTGCGTGGCGGAGGGCTGATGCGAGGGCGTGAGAGAGGGAGTGTGCGTGCTGATAGTCTGTCAGAAGAGATCGGTCGAGGAAGGGAGTTAGGGATGAGCTGTTGTTGGTTCCGGGTGAAGAGGAGGGCAGCTCGAGCAGAGCAAAGACGATGTCGAATGTACGTTCCGCTTCTGCGGCTAGTGCACGGCCTGATGCGGAGGATACGTCGTGGAGGAGTGTAGTGAGGATGAAGTGGAACGCGTCCAAGAGAGACACTTTCGTTGCTACCCAGATGGGTTCCCATTCGTCAGGTTCCCTAGATAGCGCATTGCGTAGAACTGAGAGGCCGCCATAGGAGTGGGCGATGGATGCGAAGCCTTGATCGTAGATGGTCGCGAGAGTGATAAGAAAAGGCTTGCTATGTGCGAAAGGCCGGAGGAGGTCAGGAGGAGCTGATGCCAGGAAGGATACGAGAGTATGTGCTGCCTTGCGGATGGCGTAAAGACCTGGGGCGGGAGTGAGAAGTTGGGTGAAAGCAGGAACGAGATCCACTCCGACTGTGGATGTTAGCTCTGTGTTTGAGTTGACTGCAGCAGCGAAAATGGGCTGGAGCTGTTGGACGTTGGTAGATGCATAGACTATCGATAGATCAAGTAGTGTTTGAATGTCCAAGCTCGTTGCCAGTTTTTCGGCGAGGATTAGTACGCGTTTACGAATTATTTTATCATCTTTAGAAAGGGATGACTGGGGCTCCCATATGAGGTCTCGAAGGACTTGAATAGAGGTGTCCTTCGTATAAGATGTAAGAAATGTACGTGCTGAGGGAGTATCTCGTTTTGCAGGAGGAAGGGCAATGACTTGGAGGAGAGATGAGGAGATGATTTGGTTGATGGTGGCAAGCTGAGAAGGAGACAGCGATTTTCGTGTTTGAGTAGAGGGATAACCAGGCAGTCGTAGAATCGTCCCAGTGTTGGCCATTAACCAACCATCTCGATCATATCAATCATCCATCGTAAGTCACGGCCCCGAACAGCTTGAACTCATACACAATCCCGTTATATACTTGTTTTCACCACGCTAGCATTCACTCTATATGTAACATTATAAGCCAAACAATTGGCGATTCAGTCTGCATCAACTCTCGAATGTAGTGGCAGTGTACAGATCTCTGTCCTGTCAGTTATTCTACATCTCAACAGCCATACTAGCTGGTGGCGCTCGATGCATGCTAGACTCATGTATGCTCGTAGCGCGTCGCGCGTCGCGCATTAGTCCTCCAGGAAGAAATAGTTCCCGGCACCTGCCACAGAAATCTCAGTAAGACATTCAAGAAATACAACTAGCACCAACTCTTTTGCTCCCGATCTTTGACACTGTTGAGCTTGTTTACCCGTGGTCGAAAGTTGGTTGGGTCCCGTCGGAAAGTGATTTCTAGTGAGGCCAAGAACCTGTTCATTCCAGATAATAGTGTTTGCGGACTAAAACGAAGGGGGTCAGGTGTTGGGAACGAGAGCACGGCTTAAGGCATGGCGTACGGGGTTGCAGTCGCGGTTACGGCAGGTTGACCCTCGAATACGATGACCCGATCTGCAAGATACGTCGCCATGATAAAGTCGTGTTCGATAACGAATGCGGTCTTCTTGGCATGGAGGATAAATCTGCACCATAGGTCAGGTATCCATTACGTGCTGATGAGTCGAGAAACAGCACCGTTTGATGACTTTACTAGCGATGATACGTTGCTCGGAATCGAGGAAACTAATGCACAGTTATGCACACAACAACGTACTTCCACACAAAACTCACCTGCTGGGTTCATCAAGGAGGTAAACCGAAACGTTGGGTTTTCCTGGACAATTCTGTCAATGAAATTTCGCACATAATTCCAGACGCTAAGCACCTAGAGCCAGTACAATAGCCACTCTCTGCAATTCTCCTCCAGAAAGTGTCTTGACGTCCTGATCCATTATGTTTTCCAAGTTCATGGGCTTCAGCACATCAGTCTGGAACTGAGGATGCATGAACGCGTGTTTAATCTGCTTCAACAATAGCATGCGGACAGTGCCAGGGAACTTTGGCGAGATCGTCTGAGGTTTGAGCGACACCGAGAGCGACAGCTTATCTGTCTCCACATCAGGCGTGTCAACGCCTGCCAGAAGGCGGACAAACGTTGTCTTCCCCGTCCCGTTCTCGCCCAGCATGACAATGATTTCCGAATCTGTGAAGCTGCCTGCCTCGACAGTCAATTTAAAGGAGCCGAGTGTCTTGGTCATGGAAGGATAGGAATAATGGCGTGTTTTGTCCACAATAAGCTCATCTGCCGTCTCTGACATCTTGAATGTGAGAGACTCCTCGCGAAAGCGTAGATTTTCAGTGGGGATGAAGCCGTCCAAAAATATGTTAATTCCTGCAGGAGGAAAGGATGTCAAGCATGAGGGAGTACAGCGAACTAGAATGACTAACCTTCTCGGACAGATGAAGGCATAGTGACGACGCCGTACATAGACGGCTTTCCGTATAGACAGCATATGAAGTCTGAGAGATAATCCAAGACAGACAAATCGTGCTCGACTGCTACGACATAGCAATCAGGCGTGAGGAGCGAACGAATGACTTCGGCCGCCTTAAGTCGTTGTTTGATGTCAAGGTAACTTGAGGGTTCATCAAACATGTACCTATTGACAGAAATTAGTGTATCAGAATATAGCGACTGAGAAAACACGCACACATCGGCCTTTTGGATACACGACATCGCAATCGCAAACCTTTGTAACTCTCCACCGGACAGTTGTGTAACTTCGCGATCTAGAACTTTGTTTAACTCTAGTTCGTCGCACATTTTCTGTTTGTTGTCGAGTTCAAGCTTGGAATCAAGCATCTGAGAAACAGTCATCGTTCCCTTGATAGCTCTTGGGATGTGATCGACATATTGTGGCTTGATGAGGGCCTTTAGATTGTCTTCCAGCACCTTGGTGAAGTAGTTTTGGAGCTCAGAACCACGGAAATACTTTAAGATTTCTTGCCAGTCCGGAGGGTCCTGCGACACTGTAGTAGGACTTTACCGGGGTAATGGATATACGTACATCGTAACGGCCGAGATTAGGCTTCAGCTTTCCTGCTAGAATCTTCAGCGCAGTGCTCTTCCCGATACCGTTCGTTCCAACAAGTCCTAGCACCTGCCCAGGTCGTGGCGTTGGCAGCCGATGTAGTTTAAACGCGTTAGCGGTATATCGATGCGTAACTTGCGATTCCAAGTTCGTTGGAAGGTTGATGATCGCGATGGCTTCAAATGGACATCTATAAACCATACACAATTTGAAACTATGACATTCTGGAAGTCTGAGCTCACTTTTTGACGCAGATACCACAACCAATACACAGAAATTCAGAGATAAAAGCGATCTTGTCTGTGGGCTTCACTTCAATGCATAGTTTTCCTAGAAGAGCATCGAGTCAGCGCTTCGAGCTCATTCATCTAGCTATAACAATTGACCCATTTTTACAACAGGACATGACTATTGGGTGATCGTTACAGATAAGATTTCAAAATGTGATAGCACGACGTACCTTCTTGCATTCCTGGGCACATCGCTTCGGCTTACATCGATTGGCGTCAACGATAGCGATACGAGTGATTTTATCAGCCATCGATGGTACTTTTGAAAGATATGGTCCAAGTTCTCTAGTCCGACTCAGTCTTGGAGTCGGTGCCGATATCGAATCACATGATCACTTGTTGTACTCGATCAATCCATTGCCATTTGGGCTGTGCTTGCCATCTACACGATGGCAAAGAAGGGCGCCGTATCCGCAGAGAAGAAGGTGGGGGACAGCAAGAAGGCAGGGGATAAGAAGGGGAAACAAGGAAACTCGACTGATGCTGGGGAAGAGAATCAATCAAAGGTCAGAACGACTTTCTGAGCTGTTCACACTGGTCGTGCTCATATAGACATCATGTATTAAGGGAAAGAGTGGCTTGAAAGCCGCAACTACTGTTAATGTTCGTCACATTTTGTGCGAGAAGCATTCCAAAGCCACGGAAGCACTAGGGAAAATCCAGGTTTAGCCACTACTACTTCACAGTAACGTCCGGGGTAACGATCGATTTCTTGTAGGAAGGCCAGGCATTCAACAAAGTCGCTCAAGAGTACTCAGAGGACAAAGCTAAAGGTGCGTAGTTGAGCTCTGCCTAGTAGAATCAGTCTCAGTGTCATTCTACATAGCTGGTGGTAGCTTAGGCTGGATGACGAGAGGGAGCATGGTGGGTCCATTCCAAGATGCAGCATTCTCCCTTACACCGTCGTCAGTCGATAAACCTATCATATCCTCTCTTGTCAGGACCAATTTTGGATACCACATTATCATGGTGGAGGGCCGACGATGATACTATATACAGTAACGCATTGACAAAAATACTCATTCACAATCTTCGTCCTTAGTTCAAAGTTCAATTTGACTCATACCCAGAGTCACTCTGTTTTGCCATTCACTCAGATCTCTTATCTTTGCAGCTGAGTCGTGGCACCCAATCTCCGAGGTATCCCTTCAAGCTAGGACTTCTCACCGGGGGCATTTGTCAGGTCATGTTGAAAGAACATACACTACGTCATTTTAAGCGTGTACCTCATGTTGAAACAACATGAACTGAACTCATGTTGATTTAGACAATGCCTCCGGTGAGATCTGTTCTTCAAGGAAGTCATATCCGACTGTCCACCCCAATCGAGAAGTTACAATTGAGTCCATTATTTTACTAAAGTATCTGTTGCATTCAGCGGGGGATATTTCATTCAATTGCCGCTGCATTCTCCACTGATTGCTGACTATGCGTTCCTCACTGGCATGTTTTCCTCCATCTGCAGGATTCCCAGCATGTTCCTCTCCAGGATAATGTATGTTCTGTCAGCGAGTATTGAATCGAACAGTCAATAAAACATTGTGCTGTGGCTGCTAATTTGACGCATCTAGTGATAAACGTCGAAGGGTGTCGACACGGATGGTAAGTATTTCGTTGGAGACGGTTCGAAACATTTAGATGATTTTGTAATCGGTATTGTTCTTGTTTTCGCTGATACACAGTATTAGTACGACAGTACACGACATATAATAGTACAACTTGACTGGCATGCAGTATAATGCTACACTGATCGGAATTACTTGTGGGTGAGGCTAATATGTATAAGCAACCATGTCTATATTCGTCCGCTATCCTTAGAAGTCACAAAGCGCTCAGCGAGTAATTCATTTACGATTCGAGTGAATGAGGTGTAGACGTCGGTGGGACACTGGACTCCTGCAAGACGGGGTATAAGGTTTCCCCCTTGTGTATTGACGGTACTGTAGAACCTCGCCGAGTAGGATCGGGATCGGGATGCGGCGCAATTGGACGTTGACCAGTTCGTGAACTAAAATGAGCGTAGTGGGAGTCGTTATACGAGGGATATGGATATGGAATAGTTGGATAGGGAACGGGGGGAATAGCGTTTGGTGTATAGCCTAAGCGCCCATTAGTAGCAGGATAAGCAAGATGTGCATAGGGCGAAGTGGTTGCGCTCGTGAGTTCGGGTTGCTTGGAAATATGTGAAAGATTGGAACGGATGGTGGAGGATATCGGAACTTCTCTCGGAGCGTGTTTCACGATTGCCCGTGAAGTATCACGGGTGAGAGAGGACATCACAGGTGTGGAGTCGGGCACAGTTGTTTGTGGCGAATCTTTGCTCGACTCAGGTGTAGGCGAACGCTTGGGTGCACCAGCAGCCACTTTCTCCAGGTCCAGATCCACAAGGTTGGTCCTATAATAATTACTAACTTGGACGGTGGTCTTCATTGGTAATATTAGCGAAAATGTTTAAGTGCTGCAGAAGGCTAGAATTTTTACCTTGTTGGGCATCGAGGCAGCAATGCGCTTGAAATCGTCACCATATTGTCCCAACAGTCTCAAAAACAGGTCTTTTGGATATCGAAATAACCATCAGTCTGTGAGATGAACACTACCTGGGCGGGATAGGCTCACTCTTGTCCTCCTCTGACCACTGGACAGGAAGCGGTGTGACCTTCCGACGGGTGGTAGACTCGGGTTGATCAGAGGGCTTTATCTCTTGAACGAGATCGGGTAGTTCTTCATTGACTATAGCTGCAGATTTGACCTTACGTGGACGCCTTGACCTCTTAGCTGGCCGCTCGACATCCTAAATCATTGTAAAGATCCAAATGTAGGGCAAGGAAGTATAGCACTTACTAGGGGGTCATCATCCGCGTCTTCTACAGCTATAGAAATGGTTCTACTTAACGACGCAGACGAAGCCGGTGTGCTAGCAAGAGGGGGAATACTCGCAGCGAGCGCGGATGTTTCAAGAGGCGCAGGCATCGTAAGAAGAGCGGGAGTGGCAGTAGGAGTAGCATCAGCGGTGGACACAATACTCTGAACACGGCGTCGTCTCGGTCGTGATTCGGGTTCTGGGGTGGGAGTTGCAGTAGAAGTATCCTCTGTTTGCAGAATGGTAGTACGCCGAGACACGGTGGGTTTCTTAGGCTCCTTGGATTCTTTTGGTGTTGGACGAGTCATTCGTTTCCGTCCCGTGCGTCCGGATGGTTGTGGAGGTGGCGGAGCCTCGGACTCGCCATGTACCTCAGCATCATGTTGCCTGATATCAGCTAACAGCCCATTTCCTTTCTTCCGCCCTGCTCCCCTCCTCTTGCGTTTACTAGGTGCATACTGTGAGACAACCTTACGGAAGTCAATTACCTTCTTCTTGTGCAAATAATAATAATCGACACATTGGGCGGCTGTCTTATTCGGGATGTGCTCTGCTATCACACCAAACTGTTTGGGATACGCGGCAAACTTGTTGAGGAAAATTTGTTTCTCTGCGTCTGTCCAATCATGAATGCCTGTGGTGGGCCCGTAGTACTCGCTTGGGTTGTCCACGAGGTGATTGGTATCATCGAAGACATAGTCTACTTGCCCATTTGTTACGGATATCATATCAGGGACAGTGGCCAGATTTCTCAAGGAAAGCTGATTGGGATCGGTGGCTTCGTCATATCCAAGGCTAGCGATGATTTGTTCCATTTCGAGGTCCGAGCGAACCGCGTCGCTCATAGTCGTGGATCGACGTGTGGACCTTGTCACAGGTTGCACCGTCTCCGATTCAGTTGTCACAGCAGGCTTGGCTTGGTCGTCTAAAGAGGCACAATGGGCTGCCCAGCGTTCGTGAAGTGAGATATACTCCTTCCGAAGCCTCTGAATTTTTTCAGACATAACAGTTTGACGGTGCCGAAAGTTCTCCACCAATGAGCCACGGAAGGAATTGAATTGCTCGACCCTGTCTTTACGTCCTACAGTGATCTCTCCTGTTGATGGCCGAGGATCACGTGATTGTGCAGCGAGTTGAAGGTTAGTTGCCAACACAGGATTAACACGTTCTTCCCTGGACTGGCGATCGTAGAGAAGTCGCGTCATGACGACAGTGCGAAGGGCTTCGGCGGTAGATTTAGCCTCAGACAACTTTGGTATATCCTCTGGCTTAGGTGGCTTTATCTCCGGTCTAATCTGGGGAGATGGGTCAGGTGTTGGCTGTGGGGTGGGTAAAAGTGCTGAGACATCATTTGAAGGCATGACTGGCTGCACTACTTTCTTGGAGGTCAAAGGCATCTGATGCTCAGTCGCTGGAGGGCTCGCATTCCGATGATCTATACTCGGTGCATAGGTCACAAGGGGATCTGGGAGGGAAGGATTGGAGGCAGTGTTTGGTGAAATGGATGCAGGGGAAGAGATGTCAGCAGCCTCGAGTATTGAATTATGTTCCACGATACCATTTAGATGAGAGGTTGTCGAGGTACTCTGGTCGTCAGAAGGTTCAGCAGGCTGTACTGTTATAGGACCTACAAATTTTATGAGCACCTATTCAGCCTAAGGGATAAGAGGACCATACTGCGCGGAGATGGAAGCGGAGGTTGAAGGACGGGCGCATCAGTAACTACAACAGATTCTGATTCTACCTTCTTCGATTGGTCTGAAGCAGGAGAAGATTCGGATTTCTTAGTGTCGCCGTCAAGAGGCTTGGATATAGACGTCGTACGTGAAGGGGACTGGACGTTAGCGGTCACCTGAGCCTTTTGCTTGATATCGTGGGAGCCATTTATATCCATGGATACAGGCAAATTGACGTTTTGAATAGGCACTCTATCAGAGGCTCTTGAAGACGCGATAGAGGAAGCAATTGAAGAACGAGAACGGGATCGCGTTCGCCTGTTCTTTCCAGAGAGCCTACTAGAGTGACCAACAACGGGATTACCATTACGCAAGGAACGGGTGCGAGACCTTGAGGGTCCACGACTGGATGAACGGCCCCTGGAACGACGTGTGCGACTAGATGAACGACGAGCGCGACTAGATGAACGGCTATGCGAGTAACGATGGCGCGAACGACGTCTCCGACTGACAGATCTGCGACCGCGGCTGAGAGATCGAAGACTACGACTTGTGGAGCGACGTGACCGGCTGTACGTTCGGCGACGGCTAGAAGAGCGGCCTCGATGACTAGGTGTACGACTACGGAGTGGTCGATAGGCAGATGACATACGGGGCTCACGTGGGGATATAGAAACACTTCGAGATCTTGACCGGGAAGGAGGCCACATATTTCTAACACGAGGTCTGGGAGAACTCTTCCTGCGGCTATCCGGACTAGAAGATGGATAGGCGGGTATATAAGAGTCGTACCCAGTTCGTCCAACCACAGAACGGTCCTTGTGAAGGGGTCCTGGACGATAGCTGTCACCATGGATTGTTGGGGACCTTTCAAGTGACAGAGCTCTTGCACTGAAGGAGAGTGAGGAACTCGATGTAAGATAGTATTTGTGAACTCACGTATCGTCACGCCTATCTGAATGATTGTGCTTCCACGAGTCAGACGGTTCAAACATCCTAGTAGCTAGTATAGAGCCTCTGCGACCTCGATCGCGCGAAAGAGATGGTGTCGGTGATGAAGGCTGTCTTTCTGGCTTTGAGGTCTCGAGCCAAGCTGTAGAACTGTCCCACGGGTTTACACTTGGAACATGTGAGGTGAAATGACGTTCGGGACTTGGTGAGCGACGATATGGATTAGGAGTAAGTTTAGAGGAATTCCAAGGTGATGGAGAACGAGCAAGATACGGATTCGGTGTGTCACCATGGTACCGTCCAGATATCGGTGGTGGAGAGTCAGGACGATAATTGTTAGACCAAACTGACCCAGAACGATGTGGGGACCGAGATGGAACGTATCGGTCGTAAGCCATATAACGACGGGGTGAAGGCGATCGTCGATGCGAAGGGAGATGATGCGGCCTCTGCAAATGAATTGATAAATTGGGTTTGAAGTGAAAAAAGCTGAACTGACATCGTAGACTGATTCAGATGCGCGCCAAGAGTCCCCGGAGTTGTAAGTTGAATAGGAGTAAGACGCTCCACCGGTAGCAGACATGGAAAGTAAGTAGAATCGCTGAATGTCCAAGTCGGAGAAGACAACGCCGACAGCGCTTCCGCCAGGAAAGAGAACTAGTGCGAAAGGAAAGTTAGAGATTAATAGTAAATAATATTCAGCCAGCCAGAGCTTGCGCGTGTATAGACTGGCGTATGTCGAGGATAAGAAGCTCGTTGAATACACTGGCAGAACGGAGGATCCGCCACAACAAAAATTTGCGTTTGTTGATTCCTCGCGAAACTCACACGACCACGCTCTTCCCGAGTCATGTCTTCACCGCTAGCTTCACTAGCACAGAATGACTCGACATCTCGTCTCCGCGATCCTTCAAAGCTTTTCTACCAGCGGGATATCACTCGACGATATATAATATTGGCATATTGGTGTACTATTATTTTGGCCCTGCCTTTATGGTGGTCAACTACGAGCATCGAACGTCTCGCTTTACCGTCAACTCGTGTCGCGTCACAAGCACGAAACCATCTACGCATTCCAGTTAGGTTGAACATCGAAGCTGAACATAATGGACGCATCTTGGCGGTCAGACTAAAGGAATTGATTGATAGACTTATCTTTAGGACACCAGATCGGTGGAAAGGCCTAGACATCGAGGTAAATCAGAGACAATCCAAGGGTACGTCGCTATCCAAATACCGGAAGAACAATCAAGTTAATTTCGGTCAACGCAGACGAGGAGGTTATCGAGGAAATATATACAATTGTGCATGGTGAAGATGGAGCCGTGGTACAGGACAGGCAGTTAGCGTTTCCACTCCATGAATCGACATGTGAGTATCTGTCCCTATAATTGATGAATAGCTGAATATATTATTATATCAGTATCACAACTCTCAGAGATAGTTTCCTCCCTAATTGTGCCACTAACAACAGCCCAGGAAGTTCACCGAGTCGCGCAATACTCACCCCGTTACCGCCTCTCATTCACTCTCCTCAATGAGGATGCTGCTGCGGGCCAGTCGGTCTTCAAGTGGGCCGCATCGGAGGCGATCTCACGTAATTTCCTGACTCAAAATACTGAATGAGATCCTAATATACTGAGTAGGCCGGATCTCACCTATCCTTACGCAGCTATCGGTCTTACACAATTTCACAATCGAGAGTCAAGTTCAGTTTCATGCCCCGCTGGCCTTTACACCACTCTCTGTTGACACTGCATTTGGGATAACGCCAGAAGACCTCACCGTTTTTGTCAACTCCGCGGAATGGACGTTATGTGAGCCTCTTTGATCGCGACTGTTTTCGTTCTATAGTTCGCGTCTAGCATCTAGCACATCAAACGATCCTGTCTTGCATTTTATTCTGTTCGTCCCATCGGCATCACGACGGCCACTTTACATCATAAACCAAGATGGTACTCCTTTGATTGTAATCCACTTCTTTGTTTTCATTTGGCTTCGAAGGATCTCCATCATCCTCAAATGCGTTCCTTCTTCCTCAGTGGGGCGGGATTGTCATCCTCAACCTAGCACAGCAGGAAGATGCACCAGCAGTGGAATTGTCTTCCTCCAGTCTCGACCCGATATTCTCGACGTTTGCAGATCACCTCCTTGCCCTTCTGGGGGTGCCACAATTACCGGCTGGCGTAACAAGATCCCGCGACGATAGCAAGTATGTTCTTTCTGATTGGCAGTTTGACGCACTCGTCCGTCGACGCTCGCTGGAGAACGCGCACGACTCTCAAGACATACTCCAGAGCATCGTCAAACTGGTCGATCAGATCGAAAACATGCCAGTGGGACAGGATGTTGTGGGAGATGTCCAGAACGCACTTACTGCACTCGAACGGGTGCGTGATTTCTCTTCTTGAATAACTGCATTTGACGTGCAATGAATAGATGCACGGTTCCTCCAACACATCTCTGATTGAGACTTTCTCCCACTCAAGCCGTGCACACACGCTTTCATCACGAGCATTCTTTAACCCTGGTATGCTTGCGCTGTTGTACTTCCCTGCAGAGCACAAGTATGCGGTCTATACCCCCTTGTTTGCGAGTGCTGTGATTCCGTTGATAGTGGCAGCCTTGAGAGAATTAAAAGCGTGGAAAAAGCAGCGGAAGGAACGTGTAGTTCCAGCAGCAAAGACTGCGTAGAGCATCTAGATTTTTACGTTGATACCAGAATTGATTATGAAAACATCTCACTTAAACCTGCATTCTGCAAACTGCTGGGTCGGTCCCACCTGAGGTCAGCCTGATCGCATCGTTATTGATTATCATGTATGTATGATCCTTAGGTCAACGTCATGCCGAGTTGGAATCAACATATGGCGCAATACGAAAAGAACAACAGCCAGGCGCTGTGTCCTCCAACGTTTTCTTCGCATTTGTTTCCTTTTACGCTTACCTGACGTTTTCTGTGACAGAACGGCCAAGGCCATCTAACCTCTAAAGAGGGAATCCTGGTATCTCAAAAGCAAACGAAAAATGGGCATACCGGACTCGGGGGATACAGCTCGAGTTCGAGGGAATACGATCCCGGCTTCTTGAAGTGACTCGGGGAGTAAAGCACTTCAATGGATTTACAGTCCAAGCCACGAGAAGATAGGGTTTGGGCACGTTTTTCAGGAACGCGTACTCATCGGCGGAAAAACCTCTGAGAGTGCTCGGCCCCGGATGAAGCTTAGCATCGGAGGCTTTGTGTCGTAAAAAGACCCTTCAAATAACTTGCCCGCAGTTCAGGAACACACTGGCGTCAGTTCTGCGTAGAATTTGAATTAGAGTCCGAAATCCCCATAAACGTTGCAAAGTCGTCTATGCTGAGAGCGAGCACGGGCTCGGCGGTCATCGCGGCTGTACTACAAAGATCAAAGTCCTTACAGCATGCCGCGCCGACATACGTGGTAACAGTTGTCTGCATTCAAACCTGCGCAGCTAATTTGCTCGGCTTCGCTTACTCACCCTAAAATATTCGAATATCCTCGTTCTACAGAAGATCCGCCTGTGAGAAGGAATAGAAATAGCGGGGCCTGTAGTCGCTCACCGAAATCACACCTGGGAATACAGATGCCTGTCCTGTCTGTGTTCGGCCCGTCCCAATGCAGGGAAATAGAAACACCTCCAACACCAGACACGGCTACAGTCCGTGTTTGAGCGAAGAAGAGGAACATTTAAAATGGCGGAGCAAGAATTGAAGCCGTAACTTTGGGATAGTAGATAAACAGCACAGGTCAGTCGCTTGCGTAGTAGATTTTCAGATCGACACCTATATGGCGAAACAAAGGCAAACCGTATAATGTGTAGCACAAGGATCCAATTAAGATCGTGGGCTGGGTGGCGTGTTGACATCCACTAGCTCCAAAAAATTACAACAAAACATGAGGTCCCGGTGACATCGTCAATTTTGTTTTCCAGAACAGAAGCGACGGAAATGACGAGAATGACAGATATGTGCAGGATACGGGCCTCTAGCGAGTGGCGCCGAAGGGGGAAAATGATACAGCGAATGTCCGGCACTATGGCACAGGGATGCCTGCACTGGTACTTGCGTACAACCTGCCAGTGACATCATCATGATACAGCTGCCTGAATTATCTCGGAACAGTTAGCCGGGAGATAAGACTATATGAAGCCCAAACCTGCTGAGAGCTTGACTGGAAGATCGACGACCACTGGGTGCCAGTTGGTAAGTGATACAGTACATTAGTCACTAGTGGCGGGAGACAGACACTGTCACATACATAGATAAAACAAAACCTTGGAAAGTTTCAAACTCACACGTGCTAGTGCCTACACGAAGACATTTGTCGACCGCTGTCGACTATTCGAATCGAGTCGGTTTGCCATGAGTATTGGCCTTGAACGTTTGAACGTTTGAACCAGTGGGGCTTGAAGCACTCTCGATGTTTCATGGGATTAAGCAGCAGGTTTCCACCTCTTTCAACCTCGGTAATCACATGACGTGAAAGCTCGGCCTGTCGTCCCGACGAGTCCGAGTCGTCGTCAGTGCTGCCAAGTGGCTGCCAGTGATTCAGTGAGGTCTCCTGGAAAGTGGCAGTCACTTTCTCATCCGCAGTCGCCGTATTCCTTTACAAGCTGTTGACGCTCCGCTGGTGCTTAAGTGCTGAATATCAGATCGCCAGTAGCTGCCCTTGGGAACTTACTCCGTACAAAAGATGGGATCCAAGATAAATGTCGAAGGGGTACTGCTCTTCGAACAGCCTTTCGCCCGAGTATGTACATTGTTCTGTTTTCCTCTGACTTAACTCACTTCTTGATCCGAGATACCATACGAAAACTACCGTAAAGTGTTTCGAGCGTCACAAAAGAATGTCGAGCGTGAACTTGGCGCGGTCTACAGCACCTCGACGGACTTAGCTAATCGTGCCGCAACAGGGAACTTAGACAAGGAGGAGGCTCTCAAATCGATCGATGGGATGATCGGAAGAGTCGAGAATCTCAAGCGCAAAGTGTGTAATCGTTTTCTGGCTTGTGCGCTCCATGTCTCATGCTACGCCACCTAGCTTTCTGATCTACAAGATACTGCAGGAAAGCCTACACAAGATGTCATGCGTGAACGCTTTCACCATCTTGCTACAATCGAGACTCTACCAAACGCTAGTGGCCCTGAATTTACGAGATGGGCAGATACGAGATTGGACAGATGGCTCGTAGACTGGTCCTTGAGAAGCGGCAAGGAAAAAACGGCGAGAAAAATTGCGACGGAAAGGGGCATAGAGGTGTGTAGCCTATCGTAATGACATGCTGACCACGCATGTTTCTGATTCCTTCACAGACTCTTGTGGATATTGATCTATTTACGGACATTCGCAGAATAGAAACAGCTCTTGCCCGACACAGTTGCACAGAAGCGCTGTCGTGGTGTAATGAGAACAAGACCGTTCTTCGCAAGATCAAGGTCAGTATGAACGTCAACTTCTCGCCGAAATTGGCTGCTGAGATATGATTTCATATTAGAGCACACTCGAATTCGAGCTTCGACTACAGGAATATATCGAGCTTTCTAGAGCGCGCAAAACGCGAGAGGCTATTGCATATGCGAAAAAACACCTAATTACATGGCAGGAAACGCATTTACCGCAAATACGAGCTGCAACTGCGTTACTCGCCTTTCCTCCCAGCACGACGTGTGGACCCTACAAGGTAAGCAAAGTTGACTTAAGCTATGTACTGTAGAACATGAGATGTATTTTCAGCGTTTATACGAGCTTTCTCGCTGGGACAACCTTATTCGATCATTTCGTCTGGCCATATACACTCTCAATACGCTACCTACCGAACCTCTGCTTCATCTTGCTCTCTATGCTGGACTGGCTTCGCTCAAACTTCCTGTGTGCTATGATCAGTCTACAAAGAATGTCGACTGTCCTGTTTGCGATGGGGACGTGGGATCGGATTCCCAGGGGCTCGGTC
Source organism: Tricholoma sp. MG99 (assembly GCA_003521275.1). Classification (NCBI taxonomy): domain Eukaryota; kingdom Fungi; phylum Basidiomycota; class Agaricomycetes; order Agaricales; family Tricholomataceae; genus Tricholoma; species Tricholoma sp. MG99. The sequence continues at coordinate 21,166 of QOVE01007075.1, read as the reverse complement.
TAGGCAAACTTGGGGAGGAGGTCCCGCTAAGCCATCATGCAAACTCCACGATCGTATGCCAAATAAGCGGAAAAATTATGGACGAAGACAACATGCCGATGGCTTTTCCAAATGGTTATGTTTACTCAAGAGAGGTAAGTTCACACTCCACGTCAATATCTTTAGCTGACGTTTGGTGGGCTAGGCCTTGGAAGAGATGGCTGCGAAGAATGGCGGAATCGTTACATGTCCTCGCACAAGTACAACATGCGCATTTTCATCTCTGCGAAAAGTTTTTATATCATAAATTGGCGTTTATCCAAATGTTGGATGATTTATATAACAAATAGTTGGGGCGTCTCGCTGTGTAATGGTGCCTAGCAATGAGCAGCAAGTGGCAAGTGGGTTCCGAGCTTCCTCCAGTTCGGCGGTCAAAGCAAGGGGGAAAGATGTATATCGCAATTGCGGCGTTGTTTTGAGCAGGCAGTTTCAATGAACTTTTCGGGACAGAATGAAGGGTTCTAAAATATTCCAGTACTTCGTCCGACCTGCAAATAAATATTTCCAGACCAGAATTGTCACTGTTATTGATAGCCCGTTAAGGTACTCAAACTTTTTTCCAAATTCTCAATATTACATCCTCATGGATGTTCTCATGAGATTAGTTGCTGAAGAGCATGATGCAGTCTGCAGTAGTTCTCATGTACCATAATTAGCACCCAGTACACAGCGCCGGCGAGCTCAGCCTGCGAAAGCCTTGAACTTGAACTTGAATGTGCCACTTAGTATCATGATGCTGCTGCAAGTCCAACTTGAAGTCCTGTCGACTGCGGCAATATTAAAGTCACGTGTTCGTTGGTCGACTAGCACGTGCCACAAGGTAAACCTCCTTGCAACGCCTTGACCAGGACCATGTAAATGAAGTTGACAAATTTTTCGAAACGGTAGTACCAGTTGGAAATTACTGTACTTATGTCATATCGCTTAAGTACTCCTATCTTCAGATATATATGTAAAATTAATATTTAAATAATAAATACATACTAAAATAGATAAATTCAAATATATATACATCGCAAGTATCACAATTATTAACGAGATGCTCACTCAGCTAATTTGCCGCTCTATTTGTTTCAAAACATTACATATTCATTCGACTACCAGATGGATGCGACATCTTACAGCAGTTGGGTTAAGTGACTTACTATAACTAGTGCTTGCTTGGCTTAGCAGCTTTGGTAATAACCAAGTAACTTATATTAGTAATAAAGCGTTTGGCGTGACATCGATATCTGTTGAACTTGCAAATTTTTCATCTTAAGGTGCGGTTTCAACTTGAATAGTTTAAACTGGTATGCCTCGGAGGACCTACGCTATCTATTGTTCTCGAAACAGCCCTATCGTCTGGTATAGGGCGCTCTGTGTGCCCAATCTTCGTCTCCAGATATGCTTTGATCTTCTCTCACTGCATTGACTCGGAAAGAACTATCCACGGTCGCCGGAAAAGGAGAGTGTCGCTCGTTCCATTCAGCCCCACGTCGCCTGGCCCGCAGAACGTTGCACAAACGGCAAAAAGACCTGCCCTGTTAGCAAAATTATAACGAATATATGACACTGGGATCTTAAGTTCGAACAGTTGAGAGGCCAAATAACTGGAAGAGATGCTTGTCTTGGCGTTTTCATGTAAGTGACTTGCGCGCTCACTCTCCTTCGTAACACAAATGCTTCAACAATTAGATTTGCACAGCGAGACCACCGTCTCTTTCATCTGTTCGATTCGGTCGTCATGACTTAGGACCTCCTGTCAATAACTCAGCCGCTTGCAGAGCGACGTCCTGTTCGTGCATTTCCTGGCTACTTTCCGCTCGACACACACTCTTCTTCACTATATTGCATCACGCAAACACGACTTTCTTCCTTACATTCGTGTCTTCCGCAGTTTTTTTGCCTTTCTTGTACTGTTCACTACCACACATCAAGTCGCCATCCGGCAGCGGTACGGATACCGCGTGGGAGCTGTTCACGTCATGTATCTGGCGTACAGGTGTCTCTTCGTTGTCCGAGTCATGCGTTAGATTATGGAGGTATAATCGTGCTCAGTGTTGGATCATTTATCATGTCTATGCGGTGATCCACATTGCGAGCCATTTCTACAGGTGCTCTCCTGTCGACCTGTGTTGAAGGCTTCCGTACTATGATCTAGCAGATAAAATTTGGCGAGGACTATGCAATGATGAAATGGAGCTGCGCATTCCGTGCTTAGTAATCCGGACTACCTTCGAGGAGCGCGGACTACGTCTTGGATTTGCGATTAGCCTTGTGTCCCACTTGCTTTCAACACATGACTCCAAACACCTTTATTTGGAAAATGCTGTTACCTTCGAGCGTCCTTTGTATTACCTGTGCATTCCCAATTTGCAATACTATCCTCGAGCCTCATCGCCGCCGCGCGTCTTCCCTACCATCTCTGTCTGTCCAGCTTAGCCAACAGTTCGCTCGTAATTTATGTTTGACATTCAGCGAGCGATTTGCGCCAGGACGACCCGGCTAGTTTTTCACCTCATCGATATTTCGTTTCTGTGCTGTGCTGGCTGCGCTTGCGCACCTGCTATCTGCCTTGTAATCTTCTAGTCAACGCCGTAGTTCTGTGAAGTTTGAAGTTGATCCCCGATCTGTATGACATTGAGCTCATATTGTCCTTGATGAACGTCTAAGATGACATGTTTGCCTGATAGATCACGATGATTACACAATCAGATGCATATTTCTCAGTTAAGAGGGATGTCTACCCTATTTCACTGCGATGTCCACCGAGCTGTACGATACAGGTATTGCGCGCTGGCATCTGGATCATGCCGAGAAACTGGTTCCCTTCCTCGGGATATCGGGTCTTAAAACGGCTAATCGACCTCCTCTCTTCAAGATATCTTGAGGGAAACTTCAAATTCCCTGGAGTGACCCAAATATGTTTTCGAAAGAGAGATAATGACAGATGTGTTTTCCCTTTCTTCGGACTGTCCCGGATATATGCAACTGTTTCAGCAACCTCAGGCTTTGCTATGCTAACACTTGTACCTGAAATCAAGTGAGGTACAGCTAGTGTTCACATTTTGTGGATATCTTCCCATATCACATCCTATCACATCTTACTGCCAGGATGGTTGGAATGCAGATCGTGACAGGTACCGTTGAGGTACCAGTTTCGGAGCCTTCAAGCTTCATCTTGCAGACTCAGAGTTGCTCGCGCTGATTGCGCAATTGGCACAACGTGGAATCTTCGGAGCCGCTTGAAAGTGCATGTGTAGCATGATACGATCTGATATGATGCCCGACGGTTATGGTCTTAACACATATCGGTTCTCGAGGCTTTCAGTCACCCATCAGTACCAAGTCATGGAACACCTGACATACTTTTATGTAGTTGCGACAGTCTGAGAACAAAGGGCTCATTGTCGTACCCACGTATGCCATTTATGTACTTACTGTGAATCCCGAATATTTGCTTGCGTAAGATGCTGCGATCGTGGCACACACGGCGATCTCAACTGGCACAACCCAATTTATTTCGAACCAAGCCACGAAGTGATCCTGGCCGGAATCGATACCCATTGAAACAACGCGTGTGTGTCGGTAGTGGCAATTTTAAAAATGGCAGTACTGATCGAATTGTTACCCTGGCCAAGAGTTTTCCACGTGTTGATGCAACATACTCTTACTCGGTCTCCTCCGTCATGGACTTTCATCTCAGTCGGTCCCGACTACATCTTAATTCTATTTCCGCTGAAGCATTGCGTTTGCTTATTTATTGGCTGCTAATCGAGATATCTCCATTCTGCAGGCCATGATGTACGAGGTCGTGGTCTGTTATAAAACAGACAGACGGATGTTTCTATGTCGTGGCTGGCCCTTGACTAAAGTATTTCTCCCTTCCTTCTATTCGCCCCCCTCTTCTCCATGCCATATTGTGTAGGCCTTGAGTCTGCGGCTAATGCCTTCCTGTCCGCGGGCTTCGCAACACAATTCACATTGGCTGTCACGATATTCCTCCTCATTCTCCTCCTCATCTCCAATCTGAACAAGGATACAGCTGATATGCCAACGAGATTACCTTGTCATTCTATGTTCGCCATAATACCGTTCTTTCGCAAGAGGTACGACTTCTTGAACTGGGGATTCCATGCGACTGGGCAATCGGTTTTCCGATTTCAACTTCTGCGGGTGTGCAATTTTATATCAGCTATCCTTCCTGTATGTTATTAATAAAGTTGGTTTGATAAACCACAGAACACTGTCGTCGTTGTCTCAGGGGAGAGTGCGAGACAGGCATTTTTTTCGGCCAAAGGACTCGACCTTACGGAAGGTTTCAAGATTCTTTCTGGCGCAGTGCGTTTCACTGTATTATTTGTCGCTTTCACGTTTTGATTTTCTTAGATACCTATGGTACGGGGCGTGACTTCCGATTTACAAACACGGCGGGTCGCTCTGATCCACAAGCGCTTGGCCGCCGTCCAAAAGAACGCGCCACTCAATGACCGTGAGGTTTAGGCAATGGGACTTGATATCTTTGTACTAACAACAATTTCACAGTCATTCCTGCTATTCTAGAGGATTCTCGGCAGAAAATGGAATCGTGGGGAGTGTCCGGCACATTTGATCCTTTCGACAAAGTTTATGAGGTCAGTGCGCAATGTAGTCGAGAGTTTCTATCCTCCTAATGCCTACTCTGTTATGTTCATAGCTTGTTTTTCAAACATCTGTTCGGAGTCTAACTTGTAGCGAGATTGCCGATGACCCGGTTCTTGTGGCGCGTCTCAAGATCCTATATGACAGACTTGACACCGGCACCACACCGGCGACCGTCCTCGTTCCCTGGCTTCCAACTCCTGCTATGATCAATAAATTATGGGCAACAAAAGAAATTTATGATATCGTTATTCGAGCAATTAACGCAAGGGAAACAAGCGGGATATCTCGCAATGACGCGTTGCAGATGCTTCTCGACTCTGGGGACGAAAGGCTGGTCGTCGTTGGGGTACGTTATCCAGATTCAACCTCTTTCCTTCGACATCTCACATTTTTTGATTTTACCAGTTCATTATGGGGCTATTGATTGCTGGCGCCAGGGCAACGGGTACGACAGGTATGATAGCCTTTTCTGTTGCTATCGTGCTGCAATTGAAGGTATTTGTCACATAGCTTCGTGGTTGATAACATTTCTAGGAAGCCATCCGGAATGGCGAGAAAAGGCCGTGCTCGAAATCGAAGCGCTCCTCGCTTCCAAAGTCCCCGCCGTTTCACGGTCTCAGTCACTCTCTTCCCAACTAGCCACGATCCCTCTGGAAGTATGGGAGTCTGAGACTCCTGTCCTCGATGCCATAATTAAGGAAACGACTCGTATTGCCCAACCACACGCCGCTATGAGACGAAATCTGGGCCCACCTATATATATTGACGGCAAGATAATTTCTACCGGAGACTACGTCGTATACCCTTTCAGTGACGTTCACCTTGATCCCGACATATACCCTGATCCTTGGAAATTCAACCCCGAGAGGAAGGACGCCAAAGATATTCCTTTTGGATATGTCGGATGGGGAGGAGGTAGGTCTATCTTACTTCAAGTATTTTTGGAAGTAATGTTGAACACTCTGCCTGTCACTTAGGGAAGACGCTCTGCCTTGGCACTCGCTTGGCTAAGCTAGAACTTAGACTCATCACCGCCATGTTCGTTCTTGGTTTCCGACACAATGTCGCCGACGCATCTGGTAAAATTGTGACTCACTCACCCATCCCAAACTGGAATGATATCCTACTTGCACGCCCACAGATCAACTCTTGCAATCTTTTTTATGAACGCTCTGGCATTCCTCTTTAGATTTGGACGCTATCGCTGGCTGAAAGCTGCTATGTATTTATTGACTTCGCTTCACCTCTTCCGTGCTGGTTTTCGCTCTCTTGTTTTATCCCCCCTCTTTTGATCGCCATTCGTTCAACTTGAATCGAGCCCTTCAGCGGCTTCAGACCCATACTTCTTACTATGTACACTATGGTCATCTTGGACTAGGACTCAGAAACTGCATCTCTAGCCATAATCTTGGACACGCAAAGTAAATATTTGTAACATATGTATATATTGCAATACTATAGATCATGAAGTATTTGACTTCTCATTTGTGATACAATTTTCCCATGAGAATGAAAAATGGAGGACTTGAATATGAATTGTCAAATGGAAGGATACGTGTCAAAGGACTACTCGAAGGTGAATTTGTCTTGGGTGTTGATTTTGCCTCTCCCTGTCTTTGTAGACTTCTGTAGCTCCGCTAACTGCCTTGCTTCTATCCTCTCTCTCACCCTGTTCAGCTTGATGTGTTCCGACCTCTCTTCTCGTTCCTTTTCCACGAGTTTCATTCTCTTTTCGCTGGAGGGCGACCATCTGCTCTTCAAGATCCTCCTCACCCCCTCTGGACTTATTCTGAACTTCTCGGCAAGAACTGGTGTGCTGAACTTCTCCGGATCAAAGCGATGCAGCTCACGAAGACCTTCCATGGCTTCTCTGGAGAGTTTACGAAGTGGAGACCAACCATTTGGAAATTCTTTCTGCATGGCAGTACGGTGTTTTTTGAACTCGTGAGGAGTAGGTTTGTCAGGTGGGCGACGGAGATGTAGTGGAATTGTATTTGGTCTTGCACCATTTACGATTTCGTTGTCCTCGGAGAGGTCAACGGGCGCATCGTCGTCCTCTAAGATAGATTGAGGCCGTGGAACTCCAGCCAAACGCCACTTCTGCAGTGAAGGCGATGCAAAATCAGTTGCGTAAAAACGCTTAAGGGAATGTCGACGACAGAGAGTGGAACTAAGACTGCGGAACAAGGATTCCATCGAGGGTCCTGATCAACGTTAAGTTTGAGGCCCCGTCGCGTAAGTAAAACTTTCAAGGTTTTCAAGTCAGCGCCGCTGATGTAATTGACGATCGATCGGTAGAAGCCGTCGAACGATTCTGTTATTACCGCAACCATAGTCTGGCCGTTTCTCTATTTACTCTCGTTCTCTCGCTCTTTTTTCGCATTTACGAGCTCGCCGGTGAGACGACCCTGCATCATGGCAGAAATTTCTGATCCAATGATCGCCGAAGGTGTGTTACTCTTTTACTTCCTTATCAAGATCATGTAGCATCCCAGAACCTCTGAGTTCTGGAGACTGAAGTATCGGGGACCCGCCCGTGTGGCATGATGCCCATCTCATAATCCGTTTGCGATTACTTGCTTAATGATCTGACGATCGTCGCACAGCTTACTTGGATGTTCGTTCGGACAAGTCTGAGACGAACTGGTTGCTCTTGGATTACGAAAGTGAACGCTCTGATAAACTTCAGGTCACACGAACGGGCACAGGAGGCCTGGTTGAGCTCCGTGAAGTTCTCGATGACTCTAAGGCATCTTATGCTTACGCCCGTGTTACATACTCAAATGACAAGGAGTCAACACGCGAGAAGTTCATACTTGTGGTGAATATCCCTGTTTTGCATCCGCGGCGACGCCTTCCGTCTGACTATGTCGGCTCTATCCGCCAGATCTGGATAGGACCGAATTGCAAGGTGATGAGGAAGGCAAAGGTGCGTGATTTACTTGCAACCGTTCAACATGCCAAGTGGTTCCTATGCTGATCCTCGATGTTCAAGATCTCCGTGCATGCAGCAGACGTCAAGAATGTTCTCCGGGTTTACTCAATCGAGGTCGCCGCGAGGGAGAAAGACGACTTGAATGAGGATCCCATCGTTACAAGACTGCGGAAGGTGCGGTTAATTCTCTAAGAGGTGTAAAATATAATTCTGATGCGACCCTGTGCGAATCTCTGTGGCGGTTATCCAGGCCGGGGGTGCAAGCTATGACGGGGTCTAACAAGGTTCTCACTATCAATAGAGCTACTTCTTTTCTAGTATACCATGGAAACACAAGTGACTACTGACTGTCTGGGGTAGGACATCCGTATAATCGCGTAAACCAATATCAGGCCAAGCGCTTGATGCTACTCACATCATACAGCGAAATAACCGTGTCATAGTGTATCATGCGAGAGCCCGACTGCCTGGAGCTAACCTTCTGAGGTCATCGATGCCCCCTTCGTCGAGCCTCATGCCCATCCACTCGGACATGGGCTTTGCCCCGAGGCTCTGCTCATAGAAGTCAATTGATGGCTTGTTCCACTAGAATAAGCATGTGTAAATGCTTAGTTGAGCAAATGCATCTGAAATACAGTATACACAGACCCTGAGGACGGACCAGTCGAGCCTTCCACAATTCTTAAAACGCGGGTGTCAGCGCATGGTGGTGCACTCAAATTTACGATTCAGCACATGGCCGTACCTTTTCTTGCGCTATCTTGCCAAGTTCTACGAAGAACGATTTGCCTATCCCATGGGCTCTGTGCTCTGGTTTGATGTACAGATCTTCAAGCTTGTGTGCCCGTATCAGAACAAAAGGAAGCAGATCTAAACGTGTACATACTGACATACAATCCAGGCCTGCCTGTCCACGTCGAAAAGTTGAAAAAATAGAGGGCTAAACCAATTGCATCTCCAGGGGCGTCAGCAGCGCCGGAAAATGCCAGTAGGGCATGTGCGTATGGTGTTTCGAACAAATTACGGCGAAGCTAAATTCAAGACGAGGCAGAGTACTTTCCTAAAAAGGTCGACGGTGGCAAAACAACCAAAAAAAACGCACAAGTTCCGGAGTTGCCTTAACCGATTCAGGTTCTTTCTCATAAGTGGCCTATTTATGTGTCCGATTTCTATCATCAGAAGTGGCATTTACTAGTACAAGGACGTAGTAGCATTGATACTTACGAGATCTATGACTAGTTGAAGAATTGCTGGCTAGTAGATTCCATGTTATCAGTTTCACATCAAAGCGCTCACACAAGCGCTCCGTACCACATCGTTCGGTGTTGCAGCCCTAATATGATAACTTGAAGCCATGTCTATGTACTTAGCTCGTTTCTGAGCAGATTGCGACAAGGTTGTGGAAGCACGATGATCATGAACAGATCGGTGGCTGCTGATAATCTCGTGTGTACGAGTGTTTGTCCTGAACCTTATTCCGATTTTCGTTCGACACCGCGACAACGGTCCTATCCTCTGACAAACTACCATGGACCCGGCAAAATTGGCAAAATTGCAGGCTGCATCCGCAGCCAACCGGATTGGTGCGTTTTAATGCAAAATTAAAAACGTTTACTGATTAATTCTATGCTATTATCTGATCAGGTGGTAAGGGAACTGTGCGACGAAAAATTGTGCGGAAAGCCAAGCCCTCAGCGGCGCAGGACGACAAAAAGCTTCAGGGAGCGCTCAAAAAGCTGAATGTACAGCCTATTCCTGGCGTGGAGGAGGTCAACATGTTCAGGGAGGATGGAAACGTGCTTCACTTCACTGCCCCCAAAGGTGCGCATTTAGTGCTCGCCATTCCTGAAAAGGCATTCTCCACTTCCGCCCTCGGACATCCTTTTTTTTTGTTGTTTTTTTGTTGAGAAAACATTTTGCTAACAAGTTTGACGTGTAGTGCACGCCGCCGTATCAGCCAACACATTTGCGATCTACGGTACAGGGCACGTGAAGGAACTTACGGAACTTGTCCCTGGTATCTTGAATCAGCTGGGTCCAGACTCCCTTGCCTCTCTCCGGAAACTTGCCGAATCATACCAGGCCATCCAGCAAGGCCAACAGAGGCCGCCCACTGCAGGAGGAGCAGCTGATGACGATGACGACGATGACGTTCCTGATCTGGTGGAAAACTTTGATGTGGAGGGGGATGCGAAAGCTAGTCTTGATTAGAGACCTGGTGTGGGACGAGAATCGGGTTTCGCGGCAGAGCTCCTTTGGGGGGGTTCAAGAGACGTGTACGGGGCGCGTGGAAACGCAGACTGGATGCGACAATTGCTTTCGTGTAACCACAGTTCCCATCCATTTTTTGTGTTCGCAATGTTCTCCTATGAAAACACTTACTCGCAAATTCTCGAGGTTCGATTCTTTTTTAGTGCACTGACATGTGCTGGATGGGGTCACCGGTCATTACTTTTGTACGGTGAGTGATGACCGGGTGTACGCCGAGTGCTCAGTTTCATATCACAGAATACAATAATCATTTTATCTTCTCCCGCCGGGATGAGTGCTTTGCGGGGAATGGGCACCTCACATTCTTTATGCTATAATTATCTTGCACCACTTACGGAGCTTTTAGCTCACTGTCAGAGCCTCAGCTTGCTCCATACTACTTGTATGTGATGATCTGCCATCGACCCGAGTGTGAAGTATCCATCTCATCCGCTTGTGTCCTGAATTGACTCACCCCACGCGAATGCCTGGCGCATGCGGCTGGTGGACCTGCGGCGACGAACATCGGTATCCACATGCAAATGAAATCTCGCTGCCGCGGTCATCGGTGACGTTTCACAGCGTCCACCAGATATTACCTCCCGCCGAATGGCCAACGGGTGGATAATATATGTTAAATAGGGCACTTTAGCAACTTTTGACCGAAACGATCTGATTCACTGATCACATTTGCTCCACAGTTCAAATTGTTCGGCCAAAGTTTGCTGAAGTGCTCTAATATACCAGACATTTCAGTCTCAGTCCCCTTCGCGCGCCAAACCGATTCCCGGTGCCTTAAGCAAGGTCAACTGCACTGTTAGAAAGGAAATACCAATAATTTCGCAATGTGCGCCCGTCATGATTACAAGGTGAAGGCAATCCTAGCGCTCTCCAGATCCTCGGATAACATCCGGTCCATGCACAGGTCACTTAAATCTGAACCAAACTGATAGATGTGATAGGCTTCCCGACAGATACTTAAAAGCCAAAAGTGGGAATCCGCAAAAATCCTGTGAAATCCCGCGGAACATAGACATTGAATCCTAAATTTGCGCGGGCTCGGATCCAGGATGCCATAGACTATTCCATATCTCTGCAAATTCAAAAAACTTGTGTGTTTCAACTGTCTATCAGGTGGCTCAATTCAATAGGACTGGTGGAAATGTGTCGGTGCCGACGAGCCACCACTAGGACCAGCTAGCTGGTAATCTGGGAACCTGGGAAGTATTCCAAGTCTTCGTAAGCACACGCAGCGGGACTGGCAATGCTGCCCGAGCGAACCAAGCGTCAACAAATGGCGGTGAGTGTTTCAGCACCTAGATTCAAATCACAACAGGCCCCTTGGAAAGATCAGAAAAGACACAAGGCAGATCGCAACTTTCCAATTCCGAGTTGGAGTAAAGATGCGGACCATAAACAAAACATGCAAGTGTTCGTTTTTATAACTTTATTACCACCGTAGCCTTGTGCGTAGCTGGTATGATCTGTTCGGAGGTTCAAAAAAATTGAAAATAGGGCCCCTGTGTGTTTTCGAAGGCAGGGTCATGGTCTAAAGGTCTTGAAGCTGAGTATGACAATGTCAGAGCATATGGAACCGGCAATCGGAGAGAATCTGGCATATCGTTGCATGCGGTTCTGCCATGTCTGATCAAGTCTGTCGTTTTTTCTTGGCGTTCGGACCGAAGAGCCCAAAAGCGCTCGTCAGATTCGCTACGGATCCTTGTTCTTGCGAGCGAGATGGATATAGAATGTGCAGGTGCGTCAGTCGGCATTATACCCGAATGCGCCGCGTTTTGCGTGTGTAGTAAAATTGGCATGAATGCGCAAAAAATAGGTCTTTCAGGAATAAAGATAAGAGGTCTATTCCTGGCGGGAAAATAGACGAAATGTTACGTCTGCACAAGTGGGACACAGAGGATCCTAAAGGGACACGAGGATGGCATATAAGCCGAACAAGCTTGTTGGGTACACCTCCGGGACCTATCGCTGCCATAATATTGTCGAGATATTCGCAAGATATAATACCGTTGTGTGTCCAACACTTAGCACACCACTCCACCAGCGTTTACAGACTACGCGACCAACGTGTTGGTGGTCCCCATCTCCGCCTGGCCTGCATGTAGAATTTTCCTTGTTATGCTGCAGATGACGTTATGACATTGACAGACCGATGGATAGTTCCTGAGATCATGAATGATGTTCACTTCCTCAGGATGACCCATCCCACCAGCAAGCCCATGATCACGACTGAACTCCACGCCCTCAGCTCTCGAGAGAGGACGAATGATATATCGAGGATCGAGCTGTCCTTCAGCTGAACTGGCCGAGGTTCGGGTTCGTGTTCCTGGTCCTGAGAACTGGGTATATCCTGATTTTGGGATAGCGGGGATGGAGTGGGATGCGGAGATGTAGAATCGGATCGTGAGGCTGGAGGAGTGATCTCTACCTGAGCTACACCACCGAAAAAGTCGGTTATGAAGGTCTGGTTGAGTGGGCGATTGAACAGGTCGCTGCGTACGCCTGGATGGGAGTTGATCTTGTCGAAATTATAATAGTTGAACTTTGGGAACAAACACCAGTATGGATCAAAAGAGGGGAAAGAGGAGGGCAAGAGGACGACGTACGAGGTCCTGCATGGTTTTATGGCTCGTCTTGTCGATGTCTTCCATGTATTCGAGGACATAATGTGTAAACGCGTCAATGACGGCTACCCCTATGTCATTATCGTTCGAGTGCTACAATTCATCGTGTCAATTAGAGCGAAAAAAACACTAACAGAGCGACATACAGAGTATGAATTTTCACCTAGTTCAGAAGAACCCGTCGCGAGGATGTTGGGGGAGTAGAGCTTGGAGTACATGGTATTCGCTTGACAGGTATCGATCATGAACAGTATCTCGTTATATCTTTGGGTATCCTCGTCAGTGAGTGAGAGTAAGAATGGATCGGGTTGGCGCACCGTTTCTTCTGATACATTTGCTCAAAGGCGTCAGCGATGTCGAACGCACTGATCTCTTCGTTGTCTTGGAATTTTAAGAACTCGTTACCGCCGTGGCCGGTCATGTAGACGAAGATATTGGAGCGGTCGTCTGTTAAAAGGCGTTTGGACCGCGGGACTGACGGTTCTACACGGCCTGGTGGTTAGAGGGTGAGTGACGAATCTTCACGGTCGAAAGACGAAGAGACGACCTGTCAGCACCCTGATGAGATTTTCCACCGTCACTTCGTAGCCGCGGTAATCCACTTCGATTTGGTCGCCGTATAGATCGAGTTGGCGGCCGGGGTTGGCGTAGACGCTCCCTGGGAACTTGTTCCTCGCGTTACACGACACGTCGTCGGCCAGCATGAGGATGATATTCGAGTCGGGTATTCCTAGGCGTTTCACTGTACGGTACCTATTAGGACACGTGAGTATATGGAATTCGCTGGTGGTTTGGCGGGGCTTACATCCCGAGTGCATTGGCCATGTGCTATGGACTTGTCAGGGGGACGACTTTTGGGTTGTATGTTGGAGATACGCACCCTGTAGTTGAACCAGTACCGAGAAGCGCATACTAGTACTGCCCAGTTATTGGTGTGCGAAGACCCGGAACCGCCAGCTGTTCCATTTCTTGAAAAAAAGTCGTGGAGGGTATTATCCTGTGATGGCTGGGAGGAGGCAAGTGTCCCGCAGAGCCATAGGACCAGTTGAAGGACCGGAAGTAAGAACATTAGGTTATGTTGTTAGTGTAACCGGCGGAGTTTGGACGCTGTTGATTTCGAAACTTTTGCATCTTGAACCGCAACGAAGTTGCTGAGGAATATGCGTGGTATGTACAGGTTTCCTCGTCGTTCACAACGACTGTATGATTTAATGCTCATCCTATCTAGGACTGGTTGCATACAGCGATGATTCACAAAGCGATTCGGACGACAGAGCGTCCACGTCAAAAACATCTACTGCAGACAAGAATGTGAGAATATTCATCGTTGCCCCGTCATAGCCGTTTCCCTCTTTGTTGGCTGTTCGTTCTGTCCCGGACAGGATAAATCGTTGAAGTCCAGCCTTAATACACTACCCTCAGAATGTGCGTCCACCCCTACCCACTGTGTCTACGTACTAACTGTAACCACCCGACCAGCAGCTCGACGGCCCCTGAAATCACAAGTGATCATCCGCCGTCCGCCAGCTGCGACGCTGAAGAAACAACAGCCGAGAGCCCATATCTCGGATGATATTACCCACGAGTCGACGCCGCAGCCTGAGGAGGACACGAAACGGAGCGGTGAATCGGGGTCGTCGATGGATGTGGACTCGTCGTCGTCGAGCCAGAATGCTAATTCGGAGGAAATGCAAGATGAATTGTCGCAAATCCGGGCGTTGCTGCGACCACCGTCTATACCTAGTGTCCAGGACTGGGGGATTCCGCCGGAATGCGACGAACCTGGGAATCCTGCTATCGCAGTACGTGGTTTTTTGTTCTGGTGATTTGTGATTGTGATGTGCTTGCTTTTGTGTAGACGAAGCTAGCTCAGTTCCATGCGCTTAAGAGAGATCCTGAGAATCCAAAACACTTTAACGATTCTTTGATGTCAAACAAGTCGTTCCGCAATCCGCATTTGTATACGAAGCTCGTGGAATTTGTGGATGTGGACGAACGGTCGACTAATTTCCCAAAGGATATGTGGGATCCGAATGATGTTCAAGAAGATTGGTTTGCTGATCGAATCGGTACGTTGTGCTTTTGTTTGCCTTGGTTGGAAAAGAGCTTTGTTCATGCCATTCAATGGATTCTTTCTTTCTGTCCTTGTTATTTTTTTTTCGACTGCGACGATTAATTGTAAACCTCGTTGGGATGTTGTGTGCTCTGTTGTGAATCGTGATTTTCCTCGGACGTGGATGGGACGACACACTCAAAGCCGAATACCAAAAGTCGCGGTCAGAACAACAGGCTGCAGCGCAGTCTTCTGGGAAGCGGAGTCAAATTGATTTCACTAGTTCGACGAGTAGTAGCAGCAAATCTCGAGGAAAAGAGCCGCAACGGGAGAGGGAGAGTGTTGGAACTGCAGTTGGGAGGAAGAGTCGATTCCAGCCGTATGGATATGGGCCTGGGGGAGAGGGCACGGCAGGGAGAACTCGGTGGGGATAGGACAGATCATGGCATAACTATTGTATGGCAGTCACGTGGAATGAGATAAGATCGTTGGAGTTGAGTTTGACGGATTTGGTAGTCGTCGTCGTCGTTGTCTACGATGGCGCAGAACTATTATCGCGCCCAGCAGCCTCCGTATCCTCAGTATTACAAGCCACAGAATATATACCAGCAGCTTGGTCAACCAGAACCACAGAGACAACAGCAGGCTCAAGCATCATACTATGGCCAGCCATCGACGCTGTATTCACAATGGACGAATCCCCAGGTTCAACAAGTTCCCTACTTGCCTTTGAATATCCAGCCTGGTACGGTGATACCAGCTGGTGTGATACCCACAGTGAGTGCGATGCCAGCCCACAGTGGACCCCCTGGTAGACCATCTGTTGTTTATACTCCTGCTCCGCTTGCTTCGCGTCGTCCTCTGCCTCTTCCTGCTAAAAGATCCGAGTCTCTTCCTACGCCTGCTGCTGCTCCTCCGGCTATTCCACGTACTGTGCCTCTTCAAAGGGTTCTTTCATCCAATCCTTCTCCTACCCGTTCTCAGCTACCACAGTTCCAGCCCCAGTCTCAGCCACAGTCACAACCTCAACCACAACAATTTCAACCCCAGCCACCTCAATTCCAGCCTCAACCACCCCAGTCTCAGCCACAACAGACTCCCCCCTCGACCCGTTCCAGGCCTCTTCCAACTCCCACCCCCGGTCCATCCAAACCCCGTCCTGCATCTACCTTTGTTCCACAGCAACAGCAGGTCACTCCTAGACGTACCCCAAGTCCTGTAAAGTCTACTAACCCCCAGGCTGCTACTAACAACACCTTGCCTCATCCTAATGCTGGCTCCTCAATCAAACGTGGTCGAGCTAGTCCACCTCGTTTCTCGATCCCCTCATCCGCACCATCTACCTCCAACCCTCCTTCCTCTCGTACCACCCATTCTTCACTCCCTTCTGATTCTAGAGAACTCCCCTCTGATCGTACTCCAACTCGCCCAACAATCATTACAGGCAATTCAATCGCTGTTGCTAATCCTAATAACAATACAAACACCCCTCCGTCTGCGGCTCCACCAGCATCCACTACCTCAGAGCAGCCCAAGAAATTTGTACCTGTGTGGAAACGGACTATTCCTGATGTGCTCCCGCCGCTTTATCCGCCTAATGTGTTGGCTCAACGTGGTCCTCCCGTAACCCAACCACAACCGCCTCCTCAACCTCAACCTCAGGCCCGTCCTGCACCTGCGCCTGCACCCGCCCGTGCACCCGCACCTGCCCAGCCGCATCCACAGTCACAGTTCCATCGTCCCAATGCCAACGCAAACCCCACCGTCCCAAAGGCGGGTATCGCTCCAAATACTGGCCGTAGCTATGGCTATTACCCGAATGGGTACAATGCAACCAGCTATTCCCCACCGCGGAATGCACCGGCCCAAGCGAATGGGAATGCGCATGCTCGCGGGCAAGAGGAGACTTCCAGTGAGGAGGAGGAAGAGGAAGAAGAGGCCAGCGAAGAGGAAGACGATGATGAAGGGGAGGAGGGGGACATGTATGACATCCGTCACGAACGTCGATACAGACATAGTCGCCACCCCAATGACCAAGACCAAGACGACGGGCCCAGCGAAAGCGAGACCGAATCCGATCTCTCAGACGAAGACCCACAGCCACAAACACACACACTCGCCCAGCCTCGCCGGAACGTCGTGGACGTCCAGCGGAGCCCGCAGTATGGCATACGCGATCTGCCACGACAGACAGACGTGGGGCCCTTGCCTCAGCCCCCCTCCATGATTCGCAGCGGACACGGACACGGATACGCACATGGGCAATCCGCATCTACATCCTCACGGCCCCAAAGCTCTTGGGACGCCAGCCGCGACGCCGATTCGGGCGGCGGGAGCAGGACTATGCGCATCGCTGCCTCAGGTGGTGGTGGATCGTCCGGGTCCGGGAGCTCCGTGTGGCCACAGGGGCTGCCAAGACTTCCTCGTACGCCCGGGAATAACTCTGTACCCGGGAACAGGGGGGGACGGATGGGGTTGGATCTAGACGATACGCCGCCGCTTGCGTCGTCGTCGTTTGCGATGAGACGGTCGCCTTCTCCTTCACCTGTGTTGGAGCGGAAGCCGAGGGAGGTGTCGCAGCCGCAGGTGGCGCAGGTGTATGGAAGGGGCAGGGAGCGGGAGCGGGAGAGGGAGAGGCCGCAGTCTCAGATATACGGTCATGGTGCTGCTTTGGCGAGGCAGGAGGAGCGCGCGAGGCCGCAGTCGCAGATATATGCTGCGCCGTCTGGGTCTGGGCCTGCGAAACAGCAGCATGGGGGACCGAGGGCGCCTTCGCAGATGCAGCAGCACCAACAGCAATTTTATCAGGGACGCGAAGTTCAACGTGAGCAGGAGTCCGAAGAGGAGTATGGTGTTCCTGCGATATCGGTATCGGGTTCGCCGGACGCGACTCCTTCGAGACGACAGATTGTTCCTCTGCGTCAGCAGGCTCAGGCGTTACATCAACCTCAACCTCAAAGACCCCAACCTCAAACGCAACCGCAACCACAGTATCACCCCCAGCCCCAGCCCCATACCCACACCCAGCATCAACACCAACACCAAACAGCACAGTCCCAGTACCAACATCCACCCGATGCTCAGCAGCAGTACCAACACCCACCCGACCGCCCGCACCAGCACCACCAGGAACCGCCACAGCCCCAAATAAAGATCGAGTCCCCCGCACCTATGGGCGGTCGTGACAGACTCGCCGATATCCCACGGATCGAGCTCGAGGGCGCTGCTACTGACGTGCCCGACATCAACGTCGTGGATGAGGACCACATCGGCGGCGGTGCCGGTGGGGTACCAACTATCAACGTGCAGAGCGACGATAGGGGAGGGGCAGACTCGGAGAAGAACGCCCCCGGGCCTCCACCGCAGATTACCGTGTTCGAAGTACCGGGGATAAGCATCGCAGGGCCGGAAGAATCCGACGTGCCTATTTTCAACGTCGAGGGCCATCGCGATCCATCGAGCGACGCCCAGCCGCGCCACCAGCACCACGTCCAGCAGGCGCGGCGGGTGCAGGTACATCCGGCGCAGCGGCGGGGCGGGCTGATCTGCGGGGGGTGCGATGGGCCGATCGTGGGGAGGATTGTGAATGCGATGGGGGCGCGGTGGCATCCTGGCTGTTTTAGGTGCACGGTGTGTGATGCGCTATTGGAGCATGTGAGTTCGTATGAGCATGAGGGGAGGGCGTATTGTCATTTGGACTATCATGAGGTGGGTTTTGCATCACTGACGACGCCTTTTTGTGTTGGGCTGATGATTTTTTTTTTGGTGTGGGTAGAACTTTGCACCGAGGTGTTATTCGTGCAAGACGGCGATTATTGAGGAGAGGTTTATCAGTCTGGATGATCCTGCGTTGGGGAAGAGGACGTATCATGAACAGCACTTTTTCTGTGCAGAGTGCGGGGACCCGTTTTTGGCGCCGTCCTCGTCTTTCTCGGCTCGCACAGGTGAGCTTGGATTTCATCCTCTCCTCCTTCCTCTTCTTTTGTTTTCCCCCTTGTCGCCTTGTCCCTCGTACCAAAACGCTAACGAACACGAATGACAGGCGAGCTGAACGTGAGCGGAGACGGCGACTTTGAAGCTGACGATGTAGGGTTCACGGTGTACAGAGGGCACCCGTACTGCGAAGCGTGTCATGTACGGTTGCGGCTCCCGAAGTGTAAAGCGTGTAAGAGGAGCATTAGGGATGGAGACGAGGCGGTGGAGGCGCTTGGTGGAAAGTGGTGTTGGAAGTGCTTCGTTTGTGCTGTGAGTGTTTTGCGTTTTGTCCCCTTTCCCCCCCTTTTCCCGTTTATTATGCTGACATTTGTTACTTGGTTGTTGATAGAGCTGCAAGAAGCCTTTTGAGAACCCATCGTTCTTCCAGAGAGAGGACCAGCCGTATTGCGAGCCGTGTTTTAGTATCATTCTGCGAAACGAGGTCTGACACGCTGGGGGCGTGGTTGTCCCTGGCTAACTTGAACCTCGATATCATGCGTCAAGTTCACCGTGGACTGCTTCTTGGCTTGATTTTTTGGTCTCGGCGGACACTAGCATATATGTAGAATACATCTATACGTACTAGAATCCTGTTGCTTACCGCTTGCTGTCGTTCGTTACGCCGTCATTCTTGCCGCATTCTTTTGATAGAACTGCTATAGTAATGTTATTCACGAGCAATATTTATTTTTTGTAACTTATCACGAGTAGTTCTTTTCACTCATGCATATATACTTGGCAGCTTTGGAATGTCGGTTATCGATTTGCAATATTTTGCTAGAGTACAGCCTCTGCAGATCATGATGCACCCATGGCCAGTGAATACGTATTATGATATTTCTCTCCTGAGTCTGACCCTCCAGAAGGGGCAGAGCATTTCAGTGTCTATGTAACCATATCTATTGAATAACCATCTCGCTAGTTGGTAACTACTGAAACATCAAGAGAGCGCACCCTCTACCCCTGGTAATTCGAATACTTATCATTATCATATTTCTTCGTCTGTCACCCGTTTCACTACCACTGATGAAATGCTAAGATCGTCGAGACAGATTATTTGTGATGAATATAGGACGTACGTCTATTTACTACTACTACTACAGCGAATGCCCCTGAAAGCAAAAGAGAATCAAAATCCGCCACCTTAAACTCCTAGTAATTACTTTTTGTGGACAGATACTCGAATCGAGGAGAAAAATCTCCTGGAAGCGCTCCATAATTATCGGGACGGCTTTGATATCAAGCACCCGAATGATTGGCTCATGAGTCACCACCAGGACCACCCGCAGCTTGGTGTGGTACCGGTGGTACGTATATCGCCAAATCCGAGGTTTTGCCTATTTCCACATCGACATAGTCTTTGCTTTGGTCCTGACTGGAGAGCTATACATTTGTTAGGCGAACAGTTTATCTGAAGGAAGGGGGGGTGAACATACAAGCTTTTGCTCATGCCATTCTTGGGCAGTACCAACACCTTTCAAAATTGAACTACCACATGGCAGAGCATTCCTGCCAGATATTGGGGATTGCGAAAATAGGGGAGCTGGAATGGTTGTCGTAGTGTGGCTGAAATCATGCATCGGTCTCCTGCTTATGTATTTTCGCATGTTCAGCGTCGCAAGGAACGAGTTGGTGTAGACTAAGCGAAGGCTCTGTCAATTGTGTTTCATGCAATACATAGACACCTACAGCGCACGATACAGAAATCAAATGCGACGTAGATCAGCGTCCTTGGAGAGGATGTTATCTAAAGAATATACAGAATTAGCATCAGAGGGGTTGGGGTATGACGTTGAAATGCTAACAGCAACTAGGAGGGCAACCGACATCACACTGGGATAATTTTCATCTTGATATTCCAATTCACTCATAAGGTAGGGAAGGTACCTTGTTAGTCTGTTGCTTCGAGATCAGTTGATAGCCCGACAAATGCCGATGAATATGCTTACGCCCCAGTGTTCACGGTCTGCAATATCTTCAATATTGTATCATCAGTCCCAGCGGTGTGCATCATAAGAAGTAGTGACAAACTAGTTTATTGATCAAAGAGTCTGACCTGGAAATAGTGGTCAGAACTTTTCAGCGCTTGAAAGTATTTATT